>JAOTRA010004191.1:0-10052 GCA_026260255.1 Pseudolaguvia tuberculata | reverse complement strand
ACAATCACCAATCCACCTAATCTGCATGTTTTTGGACTGTGGGAGGAAACCAGAGTACCCGGAGGAAACCCACGCAAACGCGGGGAGAACATGCAAACTCCGCACAGAAAGATCCGGCCCGGGATTCGAACCCGGAACCTTCTTGTTGTGAGGCGACCGTGCTAACCACTAAACCACCGCGCGCCCAATATATTTACATATTTTACTTAATTTATTTATATTACATTTATTATGGGTTTTGGTAACATACATAATTGTGTTTATCAACCACTGCTATAAAACTGAACATGAACGTTTTCTCCATTTGTGTGTTAATTTTTGCTTTACTTCTAGAAATAGAAAAAAAAACATTCAGAAATACATCACCTGTGAAGAGAGATATAAATGAGACGAGTCTTGGCTGAAATGTAAGAAATTGGAATTGGTTTTGGATCGGATGAAGACAAGGGAAAAGACAGGTGGATCGAATCGCACTGAGACGATGCTTTTTTTGGCTAAGGGAAGTACTAATGGTCAGCTGAATGTGTGGAAAAGCTGAGATAAGAATGATGAAGGGGCCTAGTTGTTCACCATTTTTCTGTGCAATCAGTTTGACATTCATTGGCATCAGGTAAAGAAGATCATTGTCAGTGTGAAAGCAATTTTACAACGCAGTGCAGATGCAGCCATAAACCATGACAAACTAATGGGTTGTACAACATTGTACATCTCCACAGTTAGGCAGTACCAATAGAACCTGATGTCTGCAATTTTTCATGACATTTTTTCTTTGTCTTTAATTAGGATACTCACATGTAAACACCCTATTTCACAGTGCTAATAGATTTTGAAGTATCTGTTTGGAATCCCACCTTGCAAACCAATTCATTAAGAAATGCTGACTGTAGAGTCCTAATCTTCTTTCTGCTAGCAGCAACTTTAGAGCTATTAGCCTTGAAATGAAAATAAGGTTGGGACTTCTCAGACAAACATACAGCATTTAGTGTATGTGGATCTGAGAGTGTGTGTAAAGGTAATGCGGTCATTACCATGCAGCTCAGAAAGCAAGCCCAAGGCCATGTTTAGTCACTTCATTAAAACCAGATACAAATGGGCGCTGAGGTAATTTCTGCTTTGTTCAAGAGCTTGAATTGAATGCCTGGTGGATTATTAATTTCAGATGGTTTGGGGCGAGGTGGGAACCTTGTCAAGTAAAGATTTTGTTGTTGATGAGTCAAAGTAGAGGATAAGAGTGGTGCTGGCCTAAAAACTATCAGAATCACTGACTTACATTTACATCACTCAATTCTTATATTTGTTGTATTAGCGTATTCCCAACAGTCTTTTCTCTTAAATTCATAGTGTTTCTCTTGGCTCCACTTTCTCCAGTATTCATGTATTTTTGATTTTTCGCCGAATCTAATTTCAGTCTTGTCAATCTAATCTGCCCAGGGCCTTTAAAATCGTTAGTGTTTGCTGATGGACTGTGACTTTAACCAATCAGATTTAATTTTTTTAATTGCTAGCCAGTCGATAATAATATAAAAATTTGTTAGACAGACAAACAATCTGTAAACATCTGAGTTAGAATTCTTATGCCCTTGTAAATTTGACAGAGGTGAAGTTGACTTGGTCTTGGACAAACTTAAAAATGTATTCATCCATTTACAATAAGACATTTTTCAAAAATTCTAGAGAAATTTTCACCATTTTCAGACAAATGTCTATGAGCAATACCAATGGTTTGGCTACCACTATTGGTATTAAGATTTGTTTTAATCTATATTCCCACTAAGAGGGACTAATGAGATACAACAATTTATGATAAACAGTACAGACTATGGCAAATTGTTTGTAGACATCTTGGCAGCATACCCACATAAGTGTGTTGTCTGTTGTCTAGAATGACCCATTATTAGTGCTACTATTTTAAAATAGTACTACTATTTTGGCTAAATTGGAAAAAACCCCAAACTACGTCCCCCAAAACAATTAGAGTCATGTAAAGGTTACTATAAGAGCAAAAGTAAAAAAAAAATCAGGTGATCAAAACATGGAATAGTCAGACATTCCAATACTTCTGTGCATATTGCGTAGGTGAAAAAAGGATAAAGAAAAAAATTAATACAAAGAAACACAATCCTTTTCCATCTCTAATAAAGTATTTTATCCTCAGCAGGCAGAGTCAGAGTGAAACTTTTAAATCTTGTTAAATCCTTCCTCCATCTGTTCCCAAATCCAACGGATTTACCTTTCTGGGGGATGTGAGCTAAAATGTCCTCACTACCTGTGCCAGTCCAAAAGATTTCCCATGCCATGTACTTGGCAGCTGAAGCTGGCGGCAGCTGTAGCTGGCTGAAACAAGCCCTGCTTTAGCCTCAGATCCAATACCACTAAAATATCTGATTTTGCAGATTTTCTCAGGGAGAATATAAGTGGGGTTAAAGAACAATTAGGGTCTATATACACTCGGTCAATTCATGTGGGTTTTTTTCTGATAGCTATCTGATTTGTTGAAACGGTTCTATTTACACTTGGCCACATATATGCATCTCAGCAAAATGGATACAAATTTTTGCTGACCTGAAGTTGCAACCACTGTTATTTTGCTCTATTTGGGTTTGCAGGTGAAAAAAGAAGAACATCTTTAACAACACTTACACACCAAAAGGCATTGATTATTGCATTATTTGCAGCACTCTTGCTGTTGGCAATATTAAACTTCAAGACTAGGCAAGGTACAAGAAGATCTTGGAGTCAACGATTATAAGAAAATACTGTGTTGGTTTCTATTATGGTACAAAATTGGATATCCTGTTTCTGAATAGGGTGCCAGACCATGGAATGTTTTTGTGTAACCGGTCAACAAGCATTCTAAAATGAGATGAATGAATGAAAAGTCATATGCATTTAGTTTTATCCAGTTACATTTAAAAATTTGTCCCAGACCACCTTGACGTGGTTTGAGCAATTTGATCCATATCCTTCCATAGAAAAATCTTGTATGATTTAAGCTGTAATTAAAATGTTTTCATTGAGCTTCTAGTCCTGACAGGGTGTCAGCATGTTTGTCTTTGTCTTGCCATTATTGCTATATAATCTCTTCCATAGACAAATGCATTCCATTATGCTAAGAGGGAAATTACATCTTTTAGAAAACCCTATAATGTATTATTTGAACAATTCCCCTAAAGAAGTTACACTGTAACTTCACAGGGCAAAAAAATTATTATTTTTAATACAGACACAGAATTTTAATCTATATGTCTTGTAATTCGAATCGAAACATGCAAAGATCACCTTAGGGGTTAGTTGTGCAACACTGAAGACTTTATCCATATGCTTTTTAAAAGATCTTGGAAATCAGTAAAAGAAGTAAGTCACTACCTCTAACATATATTGTATTCATGAAGAGAACATGGAGATGAACGGGTGGAAGTATCCCACTGAGTTGTTGGAGTGATAAAAAGATTGAGTGCCTAGAATGAAGCCCTGGGGTATACCAGTTCTCTAAGGTTAATAAAAATGGGGAATTTCTATCTGTTAAAAGCAGGATCATTTGTCTGCATAGTGAGAGAGAGAGAGAGAGAGAGAGAGAAAGAGTAATATTCCTTTCTGAATTTAGATTTTTTGTTATACCAGATATTAAACCACAATCAAACTCTAATATTCTAAGGAGATTTAGATTAATCTCTTGATATATCATGAAATCAGAAATTACATTCAGCCACCATTCATTCAAACACCTTTATAATTCATGTTTGTCTAATATAATATATATATGCTGCAAACAAAAACCCCAAACAAAAACAAATGATATAATCAATATAATATCAATATAAGTTGCTAAGCATTGCAACACAATGTCAGCCAATTAATTTAGTTGGTTTTTTTACTTGTTTAAAGTTCATTTCTCAACCAATAAATCATATTATATTTAAATCAATATATTGTAGAATAGCTTCATATCTATTTAAAAAAATGGCTTATTAAATGAATCAAATTCTTACAGGTGTCATGAAGGAATTTGCCATTATCTCCATAATGCAGTCAGTTATCGCTGTTTTTTTTTTTTTTTCATTTTCATTCCCAATCTAAATTAAAAATCATTTGAAGTGTTCAGAACATCGAAAGCTATTAATAACTTTTTTTTGGCAGCAGGTTTTAGAGATACAGTAGTGTCAAGTTTTATAGTAGAGAATTTTGTAATAAGACCTGACACACAAGGCTAGAAGAACCTATATGAGCTGGCAGTCATTAAATTGAAATTCAATTTGGTTGCAGGTCAGTGATGCAATGCAGCAGGTACCTGTGTGGATTGTTGAAATGCTCCAAACAGAATACATGGACTATGACAGAAGCATGCCCTTTATTTAATACTTAGAAACCTTTTCTGTTGCTATTTTGTTCCTTTATGGTCACCAACTGCTGCTAGCCATATACAGTACAATCTTTCACCAGGAGTTGGAGAATGTGGATTGTAGTTCATATTTTGGGTCATAACTTTTTTTCATTATCTGGGTAATAAAAAAATGTATTAACCTTCTATATATTAGCCAACACTGAAGTCCCCACCTAATTTTGCATCTTCTATGAAAATAATAAATGTGAGAAAGTGAAAACAGACACTTTTCTGTGTACACCTGACAGCTTGGCTTCCTCATGAGCGATCCTTTCTCGCACCTTGAAAATGAGATAAAGCGGTGGACCTTGAAGAAAACCAAAAATGTGATTTGTCTTTGTGCGTTAGCTCATGGTTTTGATTTTAACCATTATATAATGTTTTTGCAGAAGAATGTTTTGGGGTTGTTGGGGTTTTTTTTTTGGTGTTGTTTGGCACACTGTTATCTTCTATGTAGAATATCATGGTTTAGTTTTTGACGAGTAAAAAGGTTATCTGGTTACTGCAATGGTTATAAAATCAAAGATAAATACTGGAAAGATAATTGGAAATTTAAAGAATATCAATGTATGTCTAAAGATGTCTATTTGTCTGCTCCATCCACCATCCATCCATCCATCCATCCATCCATCCATCCATCTAAAGTACTTTCCTGTACACATGGCATAATTAGGAGACATCACACAATAACAAAATCACACAATTTAAACAATGTAAAGGTGTCAGTCAGTGTACAATCTTGGTATTTCAACTGATGAAAATTGGTATACAAAAAGAAACTCCTAAATTAAAGGAACGCACACATAGAGCCCAAACTTTTTAAGCCTTTTTTTTTTTTTTTCACGTTCTTAACTCAAAGGTCCTAAGCATGTTTATCTTTATCTGGAAAGGTTGTGTATTAAAAATCTATCAATTAGATTTACCATGAAGCTTAAATAAATCTTTTATTGTCATTTTTACAAAAACTCCTTCGAAGCCTTAAGACAAGAAGTCAAACCCATCTCCTGCTGAAAAAAAGATTAAGCCATATAATTATGTTGACGATATCTTCACCCACATGTACTATTCAGAGTGCCAGCTTTTATACATGAATAATACCCTTTAAAAAGTTTTCAGGCTTAAACTTGTTCTTCGGCTATCTCTGGCTTACATTACTAACCCCCCACCACCACTTCCACCACCATTATCATTGTCGGTCACATTTTTTCAATGCTGTCAAATGCTTACATTAATATCAGATAAGTAGGCCAAACTTCTTCAGACTAATGGTTGTTGGATTGTTGGAAGATTTTTCATTAACCTGTAACGGTTACTATTACCTAGATCAGTGGTCGCCAAACTCGGTCCTGGAGGGCCGGTGTCCTGCAGAGATTAGCTCCAACTTGGATCAACACACACCTCTAAGATTCAAGAATACCTACAAAGATCTGGATTATTTGGTTCATGTGTGTTTGATTAAGGTTGGAATTAAACTCTGCAGGACACCGACCCTTCAGGATCAAGTTTGGAGACCTCTGACATAGATGATTCAAGTTAAACAGGATCTCTATAAGAAGGTTTTAGTGAGAGACACTGGAAAACAAATGGACATCAGAACCAGGAAACCCAGCGCTTGTCTATGAAGGAAGCTGAACTTAGTTTGAGAGTATTGAGTTGATAAAATCATAGCTGATGCAATCAGTCTTCATTTGTACCATGACATAGCTCATCAACTTTCTTTGTCAACTTTGGCTTTGATCCTAGGTTTGTGGAGCATATGCATGAACGTGTGACATCTGTGGCAAACAGACAGTCACATGCAGTCATTTTGAAAGCATTTTTAAAATTGTGTCTACAGCTTATTTATTTATGAATATTCATTTAACATAAATTGTTTACAATAGCTGTGAAGCTAAAATGCTAAAAGACAGACAATATTGTAATAATATACTGTAATAATAGTTATGTTTAATTTGAAACAAGAGGAAACCCAGGAAACATACCTTGCTAGCAGGCTAATCTAGGTTCATGGTAAAAACCCCTGGACAGTCGTGAACAGGATATAGAGACAAACCTTCAGGAACACAAAACAATAAAAACCAAATAAACTAAAAAACAAAATAAGAGAAGAAACACTGGGGGATATATGCATGGAGTAGAATCAAAAAACTAAAGTGACTAAAATAGAAAGTAGCTGTTGTCAAATTAGTGTCCATTGAAACATTATGAGGATCAGGACAATAGAACTACAAGCTCAAAGTTTTTGATACAATCATAAGGATCATGACAGTTTGTGCTAAAGTAATGCGATCTTGGGGGACCTTGGGACTTTATCTACTGTGTTTTAGGGACAGTGGTGGCTCGATGGTTAAGATGCCGTGTTGTTGATCGGTAGACCAGTGGGTTCAAGACCCACTGCTGCCACTGTTGGTTCCTATATATATATATATATATATATATATATATATATACATACATTCAAACATATCATCTCAGAGAACTAACTGTTTACTTGGTGTCTAATATTTCACAGCTGTAGCAGAGACAATTAATGTTATTTACTCTACCTGTGATGTTTGTTATGTCCGATCAGTGTATATTCTTATTGCATTAGTTCCCTTTGTACAATTGAGCTGTGGTTATTATGTACCTCACACTAACCCACAGATTTCATCTTATCACGCTTTACATTCCTTAAATTTGAAGGTATTGTTTATATTTCACAGGCTCTTTTCAGATCTCAGTCAATACTTATTTAATCAGATCAGATTGGTGAACATTCTGTCATTATGGAATTTTAATCTGTTGATTTTGGAAGTTGGAACAGCTGTGCAGTGAGTGGTGATTTGCGACTTCAGTGTACAAATAGCTCTAGGGAATAAAATTCTGTGTTGCTAAGATTTTTCCGTTAGAATTTGTGGAAGACTGAGTTCAAACCTTTTTTCTACAAAGACATCAGCTACAGCCAGAAGGCCAGGAAATTTTTTAAAGGGAGACTCACATATCTGCCTTATACAATACAACCCTCTTCTTTATTATGAAATGTAATGTAATTAATCTGAATGCCTTTATTTGTACATAATATTAGTTGTGTTCAGAGCACAGAGTCAGCTATGATGCGGCGCCCCTGGAGCAAGAGGGGTTAAGGGTCTTGCTCAAGGGTCCAACAGTAGCAAACTTATAAGTGGTGGTGCTTGAACCAAGGTTTTCCTGGTCTTCCTTGCGGGTGGTGGGTCTTGAAACTTCTTTGGCAGTTGCGGATCTTCCTGGTCTTCCAATTTTTGATCCACCACTGCCCCTTCTTAAACTATGGGATATATGTGTTGTAGCATAGTGGTTAAAGTGTTGGACTGTTAATTTTAAGATCGGGATTCAATTTTGATCGGCAAATGTTGCAATTACTGGGCCCCTGAGCAAACACTGTACCCCTAATGCTACTGATTTATATAGGATATTAACGCAAGTCATTCTAGATATGAGCTTCTGCCAGATGCCTTAAATGTAAATTTAAATATTAACATTTGTTTATTTTAAGCTTATATCTACTCACAGATAAGCGGCACATAAGCAATTGAACGTTTTACTTGGGTTTTAAACTGTAGCTACATGGTTCAGTAGCGCAGTGGTTACTTGTGGTGTGCTGAGTCATCAAATGCATCTAAATGATGGGATTATTTTTTTTATTAATTTATTCAAAGTACTATAACAATAATAATAATAAACAAAAAAATATATATTACCCATTTGTACTGATGGATGAGTTATGATGGTATATACATTTTTTGCCTGCAGTAGTAAGAAATTCTTGCACTATATGGTAAGCTAAGTAAAGCTTTTGACTTCCTCTAACCATTTTCTCTTTAAACATAAATAGTTCAGAAAAGAAAAATGTCTTTAGAAGATGCATAACCATGCACAAAAGCAACAATTGAGCTTCCTGCTATTTTAAGGCAATAATATTTCATAGTATACTTTTGGAAGATAAAGACAGACAATTCGATTGAGCAATTCAATTGAACAGTTTTGTTGTCAGTTATTAGGATAAATAACTAAAAACTGCCGATTATCTTTAGTAACTTAAGTATCTTTAGCAATATGTAGATATAGCATCCTTAGTGTTAAATAAGTGTTGCTTTGCATGTTTAGATTCTATACTTGTCTCAGTCCCCAGGATTTCATTACAAGAATCACGTGACAGAGACAGTATTGATTAATATCTCACCAGTTCGTTCTGTCTTTCTTATCCTATGGTTGGCTGCAGATAGCTGTGTTTACGCTGCTTAAATCTATCTGAATAATAAACATTTATTTGAAATCATGCTGTTTTTCTCACTCTGGGAAGAAAGAAAAAGAGAGCATAAGAGAATGAAAAAATCAGCCTTCACCAGTTGCATTTTCTCTCTCCACTTAGATACATTATTCTCTCTATTTTAGCTGGAAGCTTTGGTATTATACTGAATAAAGCTACTGAAATGGTTGGGTTTTTTTTGTTTTGTTGCTAATATTGTGTCTATGGAAGCTTATGACCCAGTCATCCTAAATATGTCTTAAGTCTGAAATGGTTTAGTCATCCAAGGCAGATGGTGTTCATTTTGGCCCTAGATGAAAGACTAAATGCCTGAATCATTAGGTTTAAGTGTTTAAGTGGCTAAATGAAAAAAAAGGAAATGTAAAAGATTTATTTGGGTAAATCTGTCAGTAATGTAATATAAAAATGTATTAACTAGTTAAATAAAAAAAATAACTAGGAATGAATAAATAAGTTAATGGTGAAAGTAAGTGAGTATTTAAGAAATAAACATTAGTCATTGCCCTGTGATGGACTAGCAACCCGCTCAGGGTGCCACTGGCCCTATATGATTTGGGATAGGCACCAGCAGAACCCCGTGACCCCGAATTAGAGAATAAGCGAGTAAGAAGATGAATGAATGAATGAACCTCAGTCATTGAGTAAGTGTCGTGAATTCTACCTCCCACCACCAGAGAGCACTATCTCTGGAGTACTAGCTGGATCCTAGTTCTTTGGTGACACATTCTGTTGAGCCTCCTTAATTAACCAGTTATGCTAAGACATTATGAACCCTTTCTGGTAAATAATTTCTGATTCCTTTTTTGGTTTTGAGATTTTGTCTAATTTTTTGGATATATTGGCTTATTTCTTCTCTGGTTTCCTGTTACTGACTTCTTCCTGTTTTACAAACGTCATTAGGAACTTTCCACAAATGATTAATAAAGCATGTCACTGCATTATGGATTCTTCATCTGAGTCTGCTTCTTCATCCCTGAAGACTTCTTCTGTTTTTCCTCTGTTTGGATAATACGCTGCTATCAGTTTTTATTGGTTTGGTCATAGTGTCTGGTTCAAACAAAAGCCAATCAGGATCAAAGCCTCCGTTTGGCACTGACTGTATATCAACAATTAATAATGTACAAAAAACAATTGATAATATTCTTAAAGGTGACCAAATTCTACCAAAGTCATTTTCCAGTGAAATAACTCTACTTTTATTTGAGTGTTACTTCCAGTTATAGACCTTCATTATACACCTCTGGTCCTAACAAAACAATGATTTCCAGCTTAGTTAGTTCTAATTATCACTTATGTTACAACAGCTATAAGCAGTCACTCCCTCACTAACCTCTCTCTCTGCTTAGACTATGTGCCCTTTGTAAAGAAAATGCAGATATTATA
>JAOTRA010004182.1:0-10052 GCA_026260255.1 Pseudolaguvia tuberculata | reverse complement strand
CTCTCTCTCTCTCTCTCTCTCTCTCTCTCTCTCTCTCTCTCTCTCTCTCTCTCTCTCTCTCTTTCTCTCTCTCTTGCTGTCTCACTTTGTCTCTCTGTCTCTCGCTCTTTCTCACTTACCCTCAAAGGTCATGCTAATAACAGCTTATCATATAAAGTGTTTAAAAGTGTGTCCGCTGCTCCTGGATACGTTAATTTTTTTTTTGGCTAAAACGTGATCCGATCAGCAGTCCAGATTCTGGCTTGTGAATACAAGTTTGTCTGGAGAAAAGTTTAAGCAAAATGTTAAGAAAAGTTCCAGGAAAGAAGGAAGATGATGAACTTCAGGACTACAGCTCACTTCACTGATTAATTTTTAAAACATGCTGCTTAACACACATACACACACACACGGCTTTTATGTCTTATTTTATTTTTAATTTAAAGTGGGCCCCCACTTACCTTACCAGTGCCAGAGGTTAACTATGGATGAATCAGTCCATCATGTCCTGGTTAAATCCTTCCATCTCCTGCCTCTACCAGTAAAGATCGGTTGATTGATTGATCAATTGATTGATTAATTGATTGATTGATTCATTCATTCATTCATTAATCTTCTTACCTGCTTATTCCCTAATTTGGGGTCACAGGGGTCTGCTGGTGCATATGATGGTGCTGGTGGTACACCCTGGACAGCTCGCCAGTCCGTCTCAGGGCACACATAGACAAACACACATTTACTCCTTTGGACAATTTAAGAATCACTAATCGAAATTGTACATGTTTTTGGACTGTGTGTGAGAACATGTAAACTCTGTACAGAAAGATCCCCGGCCCAGGAATCAAAACAGGTTGTTGTGAGTTGACCGTTCTTTCCACTACGTCACCGGGTTATCTTGTTAGATATCACTTTATCCTATTGATTCTAGTATATTGTAGTTCCTGGACAATGTTTTAACTATAAATTAAGATGCTGTTAATCTGATTACTGTGTCAGAGAGACATTGAGAGAGTTGTGAGAGCAAGAGAGAGAGAGAGAGAGATAGCGAGAGAGAGAGAGAGAGAGAGAGAGAGAGAGAGAGAGATCGAAAGACAGAGCGAGTAATCTCATGGCTGTAGCAGAACGTAGTGCCGTATATCTTCTAGCTGGGTAACTGCAGTAGATGACGTTATTCAGAAACCGCATTTCAATATGCAGAATCCAGAGATTTAGGATCTGTTTCAGCCCCATAAACTAGAGAAAGTGTTGCAGTGGAGTTCCACGCTTTGGAGAGAAATTTCCTTAGTGTTATGCAGTCCAGGTCTGTCAATCAGTCCTTCTCTGGTGGCTTAAACACAATCAGAATCATTGACCTACATTTACAATACTAATATTGATAACATTAAATTATATTAATTTATTCTCTACATAGCTTTGAACATACTTTAAATGAAATTTGTAAGGTAGATTTTTCTGGAAACTTTTTATTTTATTTATGTTTTAGTGTTATATTAATATTAAGATCAATATAGATACTGACATGCTCCAGATGATGTGTGTTTTGGGGTTGTAGTGTGGAGGTTTGTAGTTGTTAATAAGGTTTCTTGGTTTAATGATTATAGTTGCTATTCTCAATAGGTGTAATAGTTGCTTGTTGTGTCACATTTAGGTATTCATCTTGTCTTGTTTGGTTCCTGTGTTTTGTTTGTTCTGGTTTAGCTTAGCTACGCTAGATAGCTAAACTACGCTGTTAGCTAGGTAACTAAGCAAATTCTTTTAATGTCTGTGCCACCCATGAGAGGAGTATCGTGGGTCATGTAGGCTTTTTAAAGTTAATGTTATGTTCTGTTTATGCTTTGCTGGTTAAATTGTGAATTGGGTTCTGAAGACTGCTTGCCGTCATTAAAGAAATGTTTCTTTAATGTCATGCTTTACTGTACACATTATATTGTACTATGTAAAGTGTTAATGGTTTTGTCAGCGAGGGGGGGAGCTTGGATTGGGGGAAAAGGAGCGCACCCAAACGCAGGATTGCCGGGTTTAAAATGTCCATTTTATTAATAATAATAATAACAAACAAAAACAAAACACGAGATCAAGATTTAAATAAGTGACTTGACTAGACTAGACAAGATCAGATCTGAACTTTAACATGAACCAGACCATAAAAAAAAAAACAAGAACAGGGAAAAAGGGCAGAAAAGGGTCAATGATCCAACAACCCTAGGATAAATGCTGCCGGCTTATGAAGAGTGCGCAATCAGCGCATGGCAACGAGACTCAGTTGTGCCGGAGACGCTCATCACACAGGAGAGTGTTACAGTACCCTCCCCTTTATGAACATCTCCTGCCGTTCTCCTAAGGGGACCCTCCAAAAAAAAAAGAGGTCGAGACCAGAGAACGAGACCAGGGCAGAGCAAGGACAGAGAATGAGAGGAGAGCAGAGAACAGGACGAGGGCAGAGCGAGGACAGAGAACAAGACGATAGCAAAGAACAAGATGAAGAGAGGACCAGGAACCAGAAAATGGGGCGAGAACTGAGAAAGCACAAGAACCAGAACAGAGACTGAGAAAGGGACAGGGGAGGACAGAGGCAAAGAGAGAGAGAGAGAGAAAAAAATGAGACCAGATCATGGGCAGAAACGCAAGACAGGACGAGAAGACAAATACCTAAACATAAAAGAACAAGACCTGAGGGCTGAGGCTCTAAACAGAACTAATAAAATCTTAACAAAACACACTGAGAACAGAAAAAAGAAAAGAAAAAACAAGGTACTCGGCCTGCTGTACACTGAGGGGGTAAATGGGCTCCAGGTCCATAGTTATACGGGCAGGATCAGGGTTCCAGGCCTCTTCAGGAGCAGAATGAGTCTTCCAATCCATGAGAGCAGAGCAAGGCTTCCAAGCCTCCATGAGAGCAGAGCAAGGCTTCAAAGCCACCATGAGAGCAGAGCAAGTCTTCCAAGCCTCCATGAGAACAGAGCAAGGCTTTCAAGTCTCCATGAGAGCAGAGTGAGGCTTCCAAGCCTTCATGAGAGCAGAGTGAGGCTCCCAGGCCTCCTCAGGAGCAGAACAAGGCCACCAAGCCTCCTCAGGAGCAGAGCGAGGCCCCCAGGCCTCCTCAGGAGCAGAGCAAGGCCCCAGGCCTCCTCAGCAGCAAAACAAGGCCCCCAGGACTCCTTAGGAGCAGAACAAAGCTCCTGGACTGCCTCTCGACCAGGCAGATGCTCCTCAACTGCCTCCGAACCAGGCAGACGCTCCTCGACTACCTTCGGACCAGGCAGACACTCCTTGACCACCTCCGACCAGGCAGACACTCCTCAACCACCTCCCAACCAGGCAGACGCTCCTCGACCACCTCTAGACCAGGCAGATGCTCCTTGATCACCACCGGACCAGACAGACTCTCCTTGACCACTATCGGACCAGGCAGACTCTCCTCTGCCAAAACAGGCCCCACCAGGCACATCTCAGGGTGGGCCAGAAAGACAGCAGCCTCCACCGGGGTGAGGGAGTTGCAAGTGGTGAAGAGATAGAGAAAGATAGATAATGTACTCTCTGAGACGCTGGTCAGCGCGCATGCCCGCACAAACTTTCCGCACTTACCGCGGCTGCTGTCATATCTTCGCGGGAATGCGATCGGGGGGGCGGGGCTGCCGCCAATCCGCTGGGTGCAAACTTGGTTGGATCATTCTGTCAGCACAGGGAGGGGTGGACTTGGATCGGGGGAAAGGAGCCCACCCAAACGCAGGATTGGTGGGTTGAAAATGTCCGTTTTATTAATAGTAATAATGAAAAGCAAAAACAAAACACACATGTATTTACCACTTGACTAGACTAGACGAGATGAGATCAGATCAGAATTTTCACATGAACCAGACCATAAAAAAACAAGAACAGGAATAAAGGGCACGAGAAAAAAGGCAGAAAAGGGGCAATGATCCAACAACCCTAGGAGAAATGCTGCCGCTTATGAAGAGCATGGCAACGAGACTCAGCTGCGCACCGGAAGTAGGGCCAAGGAGGGCGTGAATGGTTTCTAGAATCATGATAGTGGTGGTATTAAGAGATGATAGTGGTGTCATTCATTCATTCATCTTCTTACACGCTTATTCCTGAATCCAGGGTCACGGGGGTCTGCTGCGCCTATCCCAGCACACATAGGGCAAGAGGCGGGGGTACACCCTGGACGGGTCATCAGTCCATCTCAGTATAACACAAGTTATTTTATATAATCTATGTAGACCTATTATCAAATGTCGGAAGCATGATGACACTGATTTATATTTTTATTTATTTTTTTAAATTAAATTAGATGACCCCATGACCCGAATTAGGGAATAAGAAGATGAATGGATGAATGAATGAATGAACTAATTATTTTTATCAGAGGATGAACCATGTTTGATTTAGAAAAATGTATTTCAACAACATTCATCTTTCACTCACGTTTCTCATATGTCAAATATGGATGAAAGTTTTTGAGTCGTACTTTTCGCTAACATGCTGCCATGCCTCTGGAATAGATCGCTGCAGTTTTGTTGTGCTTGCATACTGATGGGCCAGTTGTTTTTGCTGCTGAGTGCACGTATATTTTGGTGACGCATATGTGGAGCTTGGTCATCGGGTTGCCAGCAAATTACGCACCGAGCACTGAGCAGGTAAACAGACTGTCAATGTCTTTTCTTATTACTCCCTTCCCCAAAGGTCTCGTATTTATTAATGGGGAAATTCTGTCAGTGCCTCCTCTGTGCTCTGGATGTTGGAGCGATTGAAGGGTGCAAGTAGACGCACACAGGTACCACCATGTAATTTGTTTTGGTTCTTCAGTGACGTAGTATGTGCATGTTTATTGGTATTAACAGATCCAATTAAACTCGTTGCTTTACAACAGCTGTAAGTTATGTTTTGCATAGGTAACAGTTGCAGCTTCATCTGTCAATGTAGCCTGTAATGCACAATACCGCTACCAATCTATACTGACATTAGAATGCTGCCGCCCGGATATGCAAATTGCGTCACAAATTATTTCCAGTTCCTTTAATTTGAGAATGTCCAATGACCAATTAATTACACTTCTATAATTATAATAAAGCTATAAATTCATAAAGAAAAATAGAAAAAAAGAATAATTATTATGTAAATTATATATATATCTTTTTTTTTTTTTTTTTAAATTCAGTTATAACAGTTTGTGTAACGAACTTCTAAGAGTCGGATCCATATATGCAGGTACACGTTTCTTTTTCTCCTTTCGGCTGCTCCCGTTAGGGGTCGCCACAGCGGATCATTCTTCTCCACACTACCCTGTCCGCTACATCTGCCTAGGAGGAGGCGTGGCCTAATCGGCTTCCTTACATAACCCCCCTTCAAAAGACGCCTCCTGGTGTCCACCAGCAAAACAAACAAAAAAACCCAAAACCAACATCCTCCCTTGCCTGAGACACCAAACAAAATTCACAACATAAAACGGGGGAGATAGGCCTGCACATGAAAAAGAAACCCACAAAATAACCATTCCACGAGCCGACAAAAATCAATAAACGATACAAAAAAGAAAGCAAGAAAACCCACCCCGTAGTCAGCCCACAGTACATAAAGAAATAACAGCAGTCCAGAACGTAGTGGGGTGTGGTCAGGGCGAGGCTTCTAAGCCACCGTAAGGACACGATGCGGTTCCTCAGTCTCGCCCACGGGTAACTCGGACAGGGACGTAGGGAACTCTGAGGACCGCGTAGGGAACCCGGAAGGCCACGAAGGGAAACCAGAAGGCCATGGAGGGAAACCAGAAGGCCACAGAGGGAACTCGAAAGGCCACGAAGAAAACTCGAAAGGCAACGTAGGGAACTCGAATGGCCACGAATGGAACTCGAAAGGCCACGTAGGGAACACAAAAGGGACAAGAGGGAACCCAGGAGGGACAGGAGGGACCTCTGACAACTCTGGAGGTACCAAAGGGACTAAAGGGGCCTCAGGGAACTCTGGAAGGACCAAAGGGGCCTCAGGGAACTCTGAAGGGACCAGAGGAACCGAGGGGTACTTTGGAGGGACCGGAGGGACCGAGGGGTACTTTGGAGGGACTGGAGGGACCGAGGGATACTTTGGAGGGACCGGAGGGACCGAGGGGTACTGTGGAGGGACCAGAGGGACCGAGGGGAACTGTAGGGTCTGGAGAGGGCTCTGGCGAAGACGCAGAGGGCTCTGGCTAAGACGCATTGGGCTCTGGTGAAGACGCAGAGGGCTCTGGGGAAGACGCAGAGGGCTCTGGTGAGAACGCAGAGGGCTCTGATGAAGACGTAGAGAGCTCCGATGAACACTTTCCTAGCCGAAGGTGTCCCTTTATTGGACCCCCAAATCCAGGCGAGAGAAAGCCCCACTGCGCGTGTACCGCTGGATCCTTATTCGGCTAGTCATTCTGTAACTAACTTCTAAGAGTCGGATCCATATATGCAGGTACGCATTTATTAAATAATATAAATCAAAACACAAACCGAAAGTAAACACGGGTACACACACACACACACACACTGAGGAAACTGCAGAAACAAAAAGAACATAAAGCTACGTCACGCTAAGCTAACCAAACTATAATGTCCACGGCGGGAACCACAAAACTTAGCTTAGAGGTGCAAGTATAAACAAAGTCTAAGGCAGTCCTCGCGCATCGCTCTCGTAGGGGCAGAAGTCTGTACATAGAAACAATGACTCGCAACACGCATATCTGCATGTCGCTTTAAATAATGCGTCATCGCCCTGAAGCCATTTTGTTTCCAGGACGACGACGCTTTGGGAGGGTGAATTGCCTAATCGGCTTCCTTACAGTTTGACTGAGCTAAGTGATTGATAAATGTACTTTTAAAGTGAAAACTTTATGTTAAACCAACAAGTGGCAGTTTTAAGTCAGTTTAACAGGACACAATTATGTTGAAATGAAAATAACCAACATCTCAACATGAATTGTTTTGGTAAATCGAACAGAACTGAAAAATAATTTTTTTGAGTGTAGTTCAATGATCATCTATTACTTCTATTAAGACTTCTATTAAATTGTCATATTCCAAAATAGTGGGAAATACTGCTTGAAATTGTAAATGCTAAAAGCTTTAAATGCTACAGGAAAAACATCGTTCTTTGCACTTAAATTGCCTTATTTATCATGTTGTTACATGATTTGTCACCTATAATCATCAAAAAATGAGAAAAAATATAATTGATTGTTATTCCAAATCTGTTCTTTATTATGGGGGAATGGTGGCGTAGAGGTTAGCATGGTCGCCTCATAACAAGAAGGTCCCGGTTTTGACTCCCAGGTCGGAATTTTTGCATCTAGCGCTTGCGTGGGTTTCCTCAAACAGTTCAAAAACATTGAGATTCTAAATTTCAGATATAAGTGAATGTGTGCGTGGTGTTGTTCGTCTATGTGTGGCCCTGAAATGGACTGGTGACCTGTCTGGCAACCCTGCTTCTCACCTATGTGTGCTGGGATAGGCTCTAGCAAACCCCTGAGACCCTGAATTAATGAATAAGCAGGTATGATTGATGGTTCTTTATTAACTCTTCAATGATTAAAAATAAGAAATAAATCATCCGTTTAATGTTTCCATTTTGCTCTTTGACTTTAGGCTGTGATTGAGATACGTGAACTCACCCAAAAATGCTCTCGCGTCCCTGCCTCTAACCGCAAGATATAGGAATGCGTCAATCCTAAGCATATAAAGTGTAATTGTGTGGTTAGTGTGTAGTGTATATTTAATTACACTGTCCTGTAGGCGTGGCAGCAGTAAAAGTTAATGTCAAGCTTCTTATAATACCCTCATAGCTGTTCCTGTTCCTAAACTGTACAGCTGTTTGCTTCTGCTTCTGATTGGAGCTTTTTTAAAGTTTTGAGGATTCAGATGTGAATTTGAGTGGCGTTTTCTGCTGCTAGGCCAGTAAACCAATAATGGTGTCCACTGGTACCCAGTTGCGACTGGAACTTCTGGGACTATGTTTCTGTTTGTTTGTGGATTAAAGTGGATCACTGCAACATGGTCCCGATTAAAACTGAATCATTACAGAATGCTTCACCTCCTACGGGTCCAGCAGGGCGCTACACGATCCAACCTACTCTGTAGCTGCAGCTGCATGCCCAAGCCCTTCAAGCATTTTAGGAAAAAATAAATAAGTTCATGAGTCTAAATGCTGCTTCTCACTAACCCTCTCTTTTCCCCAAAAATATGTTCACTAATCCTAAGTGATCCTAATCACTGTCAGGGTTTCATCCGCCAATGTCAAATTTTATTTAACCATCAACCCCAGTTTTTCCCCACCGAAAGCCGGAAGTATGCTTTCACTACATTCTGGTAAATGGCTAGATTGGACGTCAGCCGTCTGGAATTCTGATTCCTCTGTTTTGTATGTCAGCCACCTATTTCATTCAAAAGTTACATGAAGTGTTTGGTTAAAAGAATCAAAATCCCCACTGTGCTGTGTGTACCTCTTCTCCGAATCACATAGATGGTCATTCCATAGGCACCGGCATTTCCCAATGCACGTTCTCATCTCTATAAAAATTGGAACGACGGTTGTCTTGAAAACATCTTGTTCCACATAGTGATCGCTCCCAGAACCCTTATCATCCTGTGGTTTTCCGATATGCAGACACATGACCTTATTATTAAGTGTAGCGGGAAAAAGATCCTCCATCTGCCAAGAGCAATGTCTGCCTAAACCTAACTCTGCTTTTGTAACCTGCTGTAACCACACCGCCAGTGTCCCTTCAGTCTATCAGGATTTAAAAGAGATTTTTAGTAAACAGCGAGCAGCTAAGCTCCCCTGCCCCTTGTACCAGCCACTTAGGAGCAGCTATGTAAAGCTTCAGTGTTCACTAAACTTTATTACGTATAATTTAATTTACGTGGTGCTTATAACCTCATTTTAATTCAAGAAGATGACAAGTGGAAGACCGCATTCAGCAGTGGATCTGGTTTTCAAGCTTTTGTCAAGCACTGTATGTAAGGGGGGAGCAACAATTAAATGCCCAACAAGACAAATTATCTGTCTGCTTCTCCCGCTTTCATTTTACTGTCACATATTGCCCAGGGTTTAAAAACAGCAAAGCAGATGACTATCATTGATAGGTTCTCAAAAGCATGTCACCTGTTTCCACTCAAGGATCTCCCTACGCCTCCTATTCTCCTATTCAGCTTTTCCTTTACGTCTTTTGGTTCTATGGTTTACCCGAGAATATTGTGTGACCAGTGTACCAGTGTGTGTTGGGGTATTACCCTCTTCTTGCCACACACAGTCATACTCACTGCTACAGGCAATTTAGAATCACCAATAAGTACATGTTTTTGGACCGCTAGAGGAAACCGGAGTACCAGGAGAATTGAACCTGGGACTTTCTTGTGGTGAGGCAAACATGCTAACTGCGCCATCTGTAGTTTTGTTAGATATAAAAATAAGAAGTAAAAAAAAGTTTAAGAAGTATATTAGAAGTAGTAATATTAGAAAGAAAAGGAACGTTCTTGAGTGTGACAACTCGACACCTGCTGATTTTAATATCTTATAAAATGTCATCAATCGAGATCCTACACACACTGAGGTGAGAGTTGTGTTTCGAACTGCTGGATCTCTACAGTATGCAGGAATTTGAGGAATGTGTTACCTTTACCACCACAGCATATGGACAATCGCTCAACAGACTTTTTCAGGCAGTCATTAGGATAACAATCGTATTTTTTTTTATAATTTTGGGCTGTTTTTTGCTAAAAGCTTTAAAATATGCAGAAAAATTCCACTAAAGCTGAACTTACACTCAAAGGTTTTTACTGTGCGGCACAAACCAAACCTCAGGAGCAGTAAACGCTATGATTCAGCTCTAACGGTAAAGCCAGACTTTAGCAAATACACACACACAGACACACACACTCAATACAGTATGTGAAGTGTGAGTTTCAGTGTACACATTAGTTTATTCATTCATTCATTCATTCATTCATCTTCTTGCCCGCTTATTCCCGAATCCGGGGTCAGGGGGGTCTGCTGCGCCTATCCCAGCACACATAGGGCGAGAGGCAAGGGGTACACCCTGGACGGGTCGCCAGTCCATC
>JAOTRA010004171.1:0-10052 GCA_026260255.1 Pseudolaguvia tuberculata | reverse complement strand
ACACACACACACACACACACACACACACACACACACACACACACACACACACACACACACACACACACAGATACAGCGCAGCAGTTCCTTTTTGACTATCAGCCTTGAATTCCATCATCTATGCACAAAGTGAGCTTTCATTTATTATAGATAAGCTCAGATCTGCTGTCCACACGCACACATGAAAATGTGACAGTGTGTTAAATGAGATGATGTATGCACTGTGGCGGACATATTAATTACTGCATTAGTCAAATAAAGATGCTTGTGTAAAAAAGATAACAATATTTGTACTTGACAGACAACAACAATCTTTAGACGCTATTAAATATGCCTACACTATAAATCAAATTAATTCGTTCCAATCTATAAACAAACATCAAGCCAGTACTTGGTTAAAGAAAGAAAACCCTGCAGATTATCAAGGGATATTTGAACTTCACACGAGACCTGTGGAAATTTAATCTAAAATCTACATCAGTACAAAAAAACCCAGAAAATATCATGAATAAGTATAAGTACAAGTATTTGTAATTTACAGATTGGTCAGAAATGAAAACCCACGACTGAGATGTTTAGCAGGATCAGACCAGAGAGACGGGTGACAGGGTGAACTCCCCAATTTGGCTCTAAAATTGACTCATATCTGCTGTTCATTACCACAATTAAAAATATCATAGTACACTTTTTCTTTTTTAATGTACTCCAAATAGATATAGTAAATTGTAGTATATTACAGTATTTACATAATTTTACTGCATCATAGTATTACCCCTAGTGAACTGACAACCTGTAGTAAATACTGCAGTACACTTTACATTTACATCATTCGGCAGGCACTCTTATACAAAGCTATTAAAAAAAATTTCTTCAAAAGATCATGTACAACTCATGTACAACTGACCAATTGAGAGTTTTGCAGTAGTTGATTGGTGCAGATGGGTATTGATCCTTGGCCTTTCTGGTATCAGTCCAACACCTTAACCACTAATCTACCCCTATATATATTGTTACTGTAGTGAACTGATTTATTTTTACTATAATAGCATTTATATCTAAAATTAATAGTAAAATTAACAGTAATACTTTATATCATTGTGTATTTACTATAGCAAGATTCGATACTACAGCAACAGAATACGTGCCACAATAAATTTCCATTGCAGTAACTCTAAGATTTTTTTTGCACTTCAATATTACAATTTTATACTAACTGACAATTTTAATTAGATTATCATTTGAATGTTAGTCATGACATTAATATGCAAATATAGAATCAATTTTGTGTTTGTGTATCTGAAATTCAGACTACAATAAACTAAATATCATTTTATTCTTTTAGCTATGCTATTATATTTAGTTTTGCCGAAGTCCAGGTTTCACTCTATACTAAGTGTACATTCACTTCATACAATGTTCATTGTAACTGTCATTCTTTCTGTCTCTCTTTCTATATTCTGGACCTGTCTGGTCCTTCTTGGTGACCTGTCTGCGATTGAAGACCATGATATTGTCATGGTGACTGGGAACGCTTCCTCTCAACTCCAGCTGTTTTCTAAGGATTTATCATTCAAATGAGGATGGATTCTGTGTTGTTCTCAAGGTTTCTATTTATTACCATCTCAGAGAGTTATTCTTTGCCACATCTCCCTGACCTTGCTCATCTGGGACACCCAGGGGCAGAGAAGGGATATCAGATTCATATTTGATCTTGTAAAGCTGCTTTGAGAGAATGACCATTCTAAAAAGTGATATACAAATAAAATTGAATTAAATTTTGTTGTATTGTAGGCGGCGCTGTGTTGTAGGGGTTAGCACGGTTGCCTCACAGGAAGAAGATCCCAAGTTGAAATTTGCATGTTTTCCTCTGGGTACTCCAGTTTCCTTATTCCCTCCAAAAAAATGTATATTAGGTTGATTGATGAGTCAAAAATTGCCCATGAGTGTGTGTATGTGAGTGTTTGTTCATCTATGTTTGCGCTACATGAAACTTAAATCCGCATCTGAGCACAGACTTTTTCTATTTTCTCGCACAGCTTCTTCACATCAATACTCACAATACCATGACTGAGGATTACTGGGTAAAGGCTAAGAGCTTGTGTAAGCCCTGTCCCACTGAGGATAACTATGGATGCTCGCTTGAGGTGGACGAGTTTGCCCCCTGTTGGAGACCTCGGCTGAGGTCTCATGTATATGACCCACAGATGGGCTCTACCAGGGCAGTAGGGCTACCAAGGGTGCTGTCCAACCCTGTTACGCCTTTTAAGGTTCCTGAAGGTCCTGTTATGCCAGTTAAGGCTCCTGAAGTTCCTGTTATGCCTGATAAGGCTCCTGAAGTGCAGACGTTGAACTGCCTCATTTTGGAGGTGAGGTACTGCTTCTATTCATCGGTAGTGACCATATGGAGCCTCACCAGCCTACCTATGACACACATTAACTCTGTTTATTCCCCTATTACAGGCATGTTATGTAATATACATCGTCCTTGACCTTTTGCCGGTTTCTCAGTTTTGCTGTTTTCAGCCTCTTTCTCTGTCTATCTGCCATGGTCAGTTTATCATCCTGTTGCAATCTATCTTTGCCTGTCTCCATGTTTCAATTCCTCTGTTTTGGTCCGCGCTCAAGTCTGTTTCTACCTTGGTCTTTGTTTCCAGGCCTGCCTTGACCTTCTGTCTCGGCTTATGTTTCCCTGTATTATGTTCCCCTGTTTCCCTGGTTTATGTTTCCCTGTTTTATGTTCTGTTTGTGTGTTTGGTTCTGTTCTGTTTTGTATATTTAGATTTGTTTTGTAAAAATGTAAATTTCTCTAGTTGTGTATGTTTAGTTACGTTGAACTTTTGCCATGTTTGTATGTTCTAGCTGGCTGTGTTTTTAGGGCGTTGCCCTAGGGCACACTAGATGGCGTCCTTTTGAGGGGGGGTTATGTAACGAGCCGAATTACAACCCTCACACATCAGTGCCTGTGATGATGCATTATTTAAGGATGTACCGCACTTACCTTGTCAAGAATTATTTGTTTAAATACATTTATATGTTTACACCAATCATAGAAGTTTCTGATGATTACTGCGGTGTCTGGAACTACAGCCTGCTTATGGTTCATCATGCAATTGTTTGGTTAAAGACAACATGGTTTTGTTAAGTGATCGTGTTACAACTTCTCTATAACATATTTTCTACATTAATACCCTTTATTAGGTTTTCCAGGAACGTAATCACATATTAAATCGAGGGATGACTGTATATGTGTAGATTTAAAAAATGATTGCGACAAAATATCCTATTTACTACAATAAAATGTCATTTTTGACTAGCGTCTGATCAAACATTACTGTCTGTGTGTGCGTTGTGCATGTGTGTTTGTGTCTGTTGGTTCCGTCCCAGATCTGTGACTTGGAGTTGTCACGCAGTTGTTAGATGCAAGGCGGAGCGTGAAGGGCGCATAAGTGACTATGGGGTCTGGCAACTTGTCTATAAGCAGAGAGAGCTATGAGTGAGGCAGTGATCCTAGGGGGAATCAATCCCTGCTCTCAAATTTTACTTTACAGAGCGATGTCTCTGTTTGCAATCAGCTGTCAAAGCAAGGCACCACATCTCTCATGAATAACAAAAACCTGTGCCACAATTTGTCTTTCCAATTATGGAATAAAATGAAGATGGCAGCTGAACAGGGTCTCAAATAATACATTTAAAGTGACAGTGCTTGAAGATATTTCTGAGCATACACTACAGAAAGGGGGGAAATAGTCAATTAATTTCAACACACTGTGACAGAGAATATTTCATCTTGGCAAAATGAGAAACTATTGAACCTATTACTGAACAAAATAGACATGAAAAATTGCAGGCAATCAGACATGCAGCAATTGGTCAAACTCTATTATAATCTTGCTAGTCTCACTCTGATTCTCTCTCTCTTACACACTCTCTGTAAAGTGTAGGGCTACTGGTCTTAGAATGTTCTTTAACAGTGTTTATTAAGCCTTACCGTTTGTCCTTATAAAATAAAAGTTTTGCTCAATTGCATTCGATATCCTGGATGTAAACCATGTCTTGCACATTTTGATTATGTCATGACAGGAGCGGGAGTGGGATCGGGAGTAAGGAGCGCACCCAAACACAGGATTGGGGTGAAAAAATGTCCATTTTAAAGAGGAAAATAAATCCCAAAAAAAGACTCAGCAGCGCACACCGGCAGCGCGCCGGAGACGCTCACCACAGAGGAGGGCGTGACAGATTATTAAAAATGTGTATTTTCTGAATGGTTTGTGTTGTATTACAAGTTAATCGTTTTAAATATAAATCGATCGATAGATAAATCTATATAACCTAGAAATGTTTCCGAATACAGGCGCATGGTGGCGCAGTGGATAGCACAGTCGCCTCACAAGAAAGTCCCGGGTTCAAATCCCGGCCGGGATCTTTCTGTGCGGAGTTTGCTTGTTCTCCGTGTGCTTGCATTGGTTTCCACAGTCCAAAAACATGCAGATTAGGTGGATTGGTGATTGTCAAGTGTCCATAGGAGTGAATGTGTGTGTGAATGGTTGTTTGTCTATGTGTTGCCCTGAGATGGACTGGCGACCCGTCCAGGGTGTACCCACCTCTCGCCCTGTGTTTGCTGGGATAGATGCAGGAGACCCCCGTGACCCCAGATTCGGGAATAAGCGGATAAGATGAATGAATGAATGTTTCAGAATTCTATGCAGTTAAATTATATTTGAGAAACATAAATTAAGTTTCTGATGGAGGGTTTGTGAAAACCAAAAAGCTTCAATAAATAAACTGATCTAAAATCACACCACACCTCTTCTCATTTTGCTCAAACTTCAATATGCGCACACACTCTACCTAAAATACACAAACACAATAAAAACTACAAACCAACTACTCCAACAGAACATTGATCACACACCCCTTCTCTTCACTAGAACCTTATGTGGCCTTCAACACTGCACTGTTTTTAAACAAACTTTTTTACCCGGAGTTGAGCTAGTGATCAAAGACAAGATAGTGATGATCAAGCACAACAGATTTTAGCTCATCCTTATTCAACTTATACAACTTACACAATCACCCTAGAATATTTGCCAATAAAACATTCTTGTTATTGCCTGATAAGAGTTGTGCATTCTGAGATGTTTTTTTTGTTCATCATTAAATGTACAGAGTGCTTATTTGCATTACTTGAGACTTTCTGTCAACTCAGATCATATTTTTCATACACACCCCCACATATGTCACAGTGTCACCATGATCCAACACCACTTTAAAAAAGAAAGTTAAAAGAACATGAAATTCATGTTCAGATAGCACAAAAGATGAATCATGTTTCCACAACATATTGGTAACATTGTTTCAGTGTAACATAATTATATATGTACTGTATATGCAGATACTATGTTTTGTAAACCATAGTTTATGCTATGCTGATGGTCATGCAAAAATGACATGCATAGATTAGCAGAATGAATAATGTCATGTTTTCATATGTGCATCATGATCATAATAACAGAGCACAGACAAACGTTTTAGCATCTCACAATGACCAAATCCATTTTACGGATGCCAAAGTTTTATCACAGAGTAATGCCTTAGTCTTATAGTATTAAAATTAAATTTTAATACTATAATATTTAATACATGTAAGAGCTTCAATTACTTAATGGAATTCAACTTGTGTACTAGGTGTTCCATATGCTATATGATTTATGTAAAACAAAAGCTTGAAAATTCCACTAGTAAAATGTCTTAATAATAACAACTGTACCGGTTTTCTGGACAGAATAATAAAAAAAATGTTTTAAATAAAATAATAGTCGATGTCCTGACTTAAATTTTTCCAAACTATCATAATCTGCTACAACAGAAACTGTCCTGTGCTAAATACAAAGAGGAAATTAAAGCTTTTCAAATGAAAAGAAACAAAGATAAGCCACACTGACAAATTAATATATTGTGTATTTGTACAGATACATTATTTTAATTACAGATAACGCTGCAGGATAAGGAGGAAATATGAAAAGTAAAACAAAGCAAGCTGAGGTGCTCTACTCAAAAACAACCCCTAGATTTATTAATGTTCACACAGGGTTTGGTAATTGTTTCATCCCTTTCACATTTAATTGAAAAAAATCAAAAACATGGAAATAATCAGAAACATCTGCAACATTTTTTTGCCTTGCAGTTCTGTAATAATTAATTTAATCTACTAATTAATTTAGAAAATTACGTCCAAGATACTTCTGAAAAATGTCTAATCTAGGAATCTTTTTCCCTCTATGTAATAATGTTGAAACATGCTGGCCCAGCTCACTGTGCTCTATAGATGAACTCAGAACAGCAGTCCGCTGGCTAGCTGTAAAATGCGGATATTCATCATAAAAATATCAGAGGGGAAAAAAATCTCATTATAGCAATGCATCAGCTTTATCGTACAAGCACAAAGAGAAATAAACCAAACCCAACAAAAGTAGAGTAACTCATCATCCAATGCTACATGGTTATGTACACATTATGGCCCTACATATTTTGTACACCCAACCAACATTCGACTGGAGAAAAAAGAGCAAGACAAAGCTTTCAGCATATCCCGCTTTAATCCGCAAGCTGTCTGCTGAAGACATATGATGTAAACTTGCTAAAATCTTTCCTTACTGCTGGGTAAGGATTTTACCTAAATGATAGAGAAATATGTAAAACCCTGCAAAGTCGAATGTGCTGTGGCAACCCCTGACGGGAACAGCCGAAGGACAAAAAATAATAATAATAGAGAAATATGTAAAGCAGCATAAAATGTATACTGAGAGGCTCAAGAGATTAGATTATCATACAAATATTGATTTCCATGCAAATGTATTTATTCTTTTAGTCAATCAGCCTCTTAACACAATATTCAGTGTACATATAAACAAATTATTTAAATGGAAACTGTGAACTGTATCTCCTAACTGTCCATTCGTAAGAAGTTCTGTGGTGGTTTGTGTTGCATAATTACTTACATAATTAAGCCCTTAGATAATGTAGCCCCAGTTAAAAGACAATTACAGAACACCATCTGTAACAGAACACCTACTGAAAATCAGCAGTGGATATGTCCCTAAATCGTTTAAATTAGCAGAAATAAAACTGCTAATTAAGAAACCTATTGTAACACTCTGCTTTCTGGATGTCCAGCAAAGCTTATAAAATAACTTCAGTTAGGACCAAGAGATTTGAACATATCACCCCTGTTCTATCCACGCTGCCGGTGAGATTCTGTATAGATTTAAAAATACTACTTTTAAAGTATAAAGTGCTCAATGGTCTTGCACATCAATACCTGAGTGAGCTGGTGGTGCCCTATGTTCCGCCATGCCCACTTTGTTCAAAGGATGTGGGCCACGTGTGAATAAATTACAGAAGGGGGCAGAGTGTTTTCATATAATGCCTCAAAATTATGGAACAGTCTACATTAAAGACGCATTTATTTAGTCAGTCATTTCAGTGTTAGTCCTCTTTAGATAAAGGAGCAGACCGAGGGGACTTATAGATATTGAGTATTATGGTGATCTGATGCTGTTTCATGCTGTCCTCCACACTCACCGATCACTCAGTTGTCTTCGGTAGTGGTCTGGTTGCCTTACATATCAGGCATTGCCCCATGTCTGTGCCTCCCTCTGGTTCTCCTTTTGGTTAGGCTGTGTTAGTTAGTTTGGCCAGAGTCCTTTCCTGCGCTGAACTATATCAATATCTTACAACCTCAATACCAAATATACAGTATAAAACCATTTTTCTCCACCTCCCCCTCTTCTGTCAAGGTATACATGCCTGCCCACCACATTGGATCGAGAGCTTCGTGTATCCCCATTTTCAGCCACTAGAACTGTTTTCACTCATAATACACACTTCTACATTAATTTTTGTTTAACCCAAATGAGGATGGGTTCCCTGTTGAGTCTGGTTCCTTTCAAGGTTTCTTCCCACTCTAGGGAGTTTTTCCTTGTCACTGTCTCCTCGGCTTGCTCATCAGGGACAAACTCATCATTCATCTATTTATCATTCATTCTGTAAAGCTACTTTGAGGCAATGACTATATAAAGCGCTATACAAATAAAAATGAATTGAATTGAATAATAATTCACAGTACATTTATGGGTATTTAGTTCTTGTTTGTGTTGTTGGTTTTAGTTTAACATGCAAACATTACACAGAAAGTCCCCGGGAATCGAACCTGGGACCTTCCAGTTGTGAGGCAAGCATGCTAACCACTACACACACATGCTGAACACAAAGGATTAATAGAAGTCTACAGGTATAATCTGGTATAATTTTTTTTATTAATGCATTACATTATCTACATTCTTAAAAACCATAAAGCAAGCGTTTATTTTTTTTTAATTTAATTAAAACACATTTGCAAAAACATTCAGAAAATGTTCATGGAATAAATAATTAGTGGTTGAATCCAGTGAATCATTAGTGATTTATTGTTTGTTGATATAAGTTGATGTAATTTTGCACAATGCTATGGATAAGAGCGTCTGGCAATCGCTATATATGTCCAGCTCATCAGAAGTTTTAATTACAATGCGTTCACTTACAAATTATTTCTTTTGTCCTTGTATTATTTTTTTCTCAACACTGTCACCTCTGTCTTGCTCTTTACAGATTTAACACTGCCATTTGTTTTGCTGTAAACATCCTTTCTGACAATATCTAATTGGTAATAATACTGAATTGTACTGATTTTCCCTCAGAACTATTTATAAAATGTATGATTTGATACACAGTAATCCCAGTGTGAAATTCTAGGAATATGTATACATTGGCTACAAAAAGTATTCAGACCCCCTTAAATTTTTTCACCATAAATGTACACACATCAAAACACAAAATTGTTGAAATTTTGCTGATTTATTAAAAAAGAAAACTAAAATATTCCATGGTCCTAAGTATTCAGCTGTGACACTCATATTTAACGCAGGTGCTGTCTATTTCTTCTGATGATCCATGAGATGGTTCTACACCTTCATTTGAATCCTGTGTTTGATTACATTGATTGGACTGTATATATTGATGCTAGTCTCTAAGAACTACCAACCAACTTTCATTGTCAATAACATGACAAATAAAGTCTCACTTTATCTCTCTGATAATCACAGCTTTATTTTGCAGCATTAATCGGCATTTAGCATATGACAAAAAATAACTGACTGTAACGCACTCCTCTGAGATGAGCGTCTCCAGCGCGCTGCCTTTGCTGCGCTTGAGCACTCTCGTGTGTGCGTGAGCGTGCGCGCAGCTGAGTCTCGTCAAGCGCTGATTTGCTCGTTTTATAAGCCGGCAGCTTTCTCCTAGGGCCGTTGGATCATCTCGCCTTTTTCCCCCGAATGTCTTTTTTTCCACAATCAAGTTAATGTCTGCGATCTTGTCTCGTCTGGTCAAGTTTTGTCACGCCTGGTTTCTTACGGTATTACCTTTAGTTTAAATCTTGTTGGTTTTTTATTAATTCAGTTAGTTTTTGTTTTTTTTCGTCAAATAGAATGGACTATTCAAACCTGCCAATGCTGCGTTTGAGTGCGCTCTTTATCCCCGATCCAGCTCCCCCCATCCTCTCTGACACTGACTGATAATGAAATATTGACAAGCAAGAACTTCTTTACTACAATCAACACTGTACAAAAAATATCTTAGATGAACTGGCGACCCATCCATGGTGTATCCCCGCCTCTCGCCCTATGTGTGCTGAGATAGGCGCAGCAGACCTCGGTGACCCTGAATTCAGGAATAAGAGGGACGCATGGTGGAGGGAAGCCGAAGCCTGACCGCACAGGGGTTGATAATCTAGATAACCGTGAAGGGACCCACAAATCTGGAAAGGAGCTTGCGAGAAGTAGACTGGATGGGCAGATCCTTGGTAACGAGCATGACCCTCTCCCCTACTCGGAACCTGGGGTTGACCGAGCGACGTTAGTCTGCCTGGCGCTTGTAGACTTAGGATGCCTTGAGGATCTGGACGCGGGCTCTCCGCCAGGTCCTCTTGCAACGGTCGACAAAGACCCGAGCAGCCGGTA
>JAOTRA010004123.1:0-10055 GCA_026260255.1 Pseudolaguvia tuberculata | reverse complement strand
GCAGGAGGAAAAGAGGAAGACCAAAGAGGAGGTTTATGGATGTGGTGAAGGAAGATATGCAGGTAGTCGGGGTGAAAAAGGCAGATGTAGCGGACAGGGTAGTGTGTAGAAGAGCGATCCGCTGTGGCAACCCCTAATGGGAACAGCCAAAAGGAGAAGAAGAATAAGAACCAAAGTGCAAAAGACCCTGTGTGAAGAAAGAGAATTAAAAAAAAATCTGTGCCAGTGGGTGAGAAAGTTGGTGTCTGTGTGATTGAGTGAGAAGAGGGAGACAGAGAGAGCGAGAGAGAGAGATGGAGAGAGAGCGAGAGAGAGAGAGAGAGAGAGAGAGAGAGAGAGAGAGAGAGAGAGAGAACATCTGGTAGGTTCAATAGTAAACAAAAGAAGATATAGATAGATAGTTTGATCAAATCTGCGGTCTGACTACAGCTGTCTAAGCTGGAACATAGATTTATTTTGTATATATGACAAATAAAGATGTGATATAATTTAATCACAAATGTAATTCTGTTTTGTATCTTTTTTATTTTCCTACATTCAACCTGCTTTAGTCAGCTTCTTTAACCAGATGCTATAAAAAGAAGTGAAATAAGAACATGGATGAAAAGTGGAAAGGTTCACAGGTACAGATGTGAGAATTTACTGTGTGTTTTGCAAAAGCTAGCTAGTTTGTTAAACTGTAAAACATCTCACACTTTTTTATTTTTCAACTGACAAAGTGCGGGAGCAATCTCCTTTCCTTTTATAAATTATTTTATAAAAATGTGAAATCTCAATATCGCTGCTTATTCATTCATGTGTGATTTTAAAGGGTAACACATGCGGCTCATGCTGTTCAACAGAGCATTCTATTACTAAATCAGAATGAACATTTAGAGCTGCCGTTTGATTGTCATGAGAGGTCAAACACATATGTGGGTACCTTTGCACTGAGACTTTTTGCCGCTGTTAACATTGATTGTCGGTCTTTTTTAAAACCGTTCTATGTATACAAATCTTTGTTACATATATTAAAACAGATGTATAATTATATATACAGTACATTCAGTAGAGAATATTAAAATAAATTTATGTGCTGGGTTGTTTGCTGGAGGATTCCCTAACCTGCCTCAGGCTCCAGTGTTATCATAATATACCTACTATTAAAGCAGTAACGAGAAGAAGCCAATTTTTTCATTTATGTGACAAATAAAGTCTTAGCTGTTATAATTTAATTAGCCTGCCAGCCAGCCATTCAACTGACAGAAAGTGTACCATACCTGGCTGCAAGAGCAATCCAAACTTATTTCCTCTTATAACTTAATTGGTGGGCAGCGCGGTGGCGTAGTGGATAGCACAGTCGCCTCACAACAAGAAGGTTGGGATCTTTCTGTGCGGAGTTTGCATGGGTTTCCTCCGAGTGCTCCGGTTTCCTCCCACCGTCCAAAAAAACATGCAGATTAGGTCGATTGGTGATTCTAAATTGTCCAAAGGAGTGAATGTGTTTGTGAATGTTTGTGAATGGCTGCCCTTCTAGATTCAAGAATTATATATATATCTAGATACATATATTCGAAGAGGATAATTTCACTGTACGTCAGTGTATATGACAAATAAAGGCTTGCTGCAATTCAATACACATCTTTTTGAATTGTGACAAAAAAATAAAAAATACAAATGAACAGGTGCACTAGCTTTCAGTACCATCTATGTATTAGATCAATGATACAAACGTGTAAAATATGTAAGACTATTTAAAGTGATGACATATATTAAATATGGAATTTCGTACAGTCTGAGGGTAGGCTAAAGTAATTGTTGCTCACATAGCATCTTTGCTGTGTAGTTGTGACAGAGGCAACACATCCTGCCATGTGAGCACCTTTGTCTGAGTTCTGACAGACTGACTTCCTGTTCCGGGCCATATTTAAAGAATGCGATTCATTTGTCACATTGCGAAGTATTGTTTTGCCTAACCTTACATACTAAGCGTTTTGTCTGTTTTTTCGTGTCATTATGGTAACCAATCGTTTCCCTGTTACCCTGGATAATAATCTTTGTTCTGTATGGATTACTTCTTCTAAACTAGGAGCGGCCAACACGAAATCCAGGCCCAAACAGTGTTGCAAGTTTACTTGAAAATAAAATCTTTGTGAGGGTGGAAAAATGTGAGTTTCACAAATCTTCAAATTAGTTTCTAGGGTACTGTATTAATTCACAGGGAGTTTTGATGGAATATAGCTGGGTACTTGGCCTATTCCCAAGAACATAAGAGAGCTTCAAAGATTCCTAGGGTTCTTCAACTTTTACAGACGGTTCATTAGGAATTTTAGTCAGACCGTGTCGCCCCTTACTTACCTCTTAAAGGGTAAACCAAAGAGGTTAGGTTGGACTGTGGCAGCAGAGAAAGCCTTCAACTTCCTAAAGACTAAGTTCACCTTCTTTCTTAGTGGAGGTAGATGGCTGTATATGAGCTGTGCTATCCCAAAGACTGCCCCTCCCCCTTCCTCAAAGCTCCATCTCCGCCGTAATATAGAGTATGTCAAAGGAGCACCAAGGTTAAATGCATGGCAGGCACGTTTTATTTTTCCCCAGATTCCAGTTCACTGTTACCGACCAGTCACTGAAAATGGAAAGGCAGACATTTTGTCTCACAGGCAAGATCCACCAGACCAACCACAGCATAGTGATTTTGTGGGACTTCGAGCAGGTGATTTCTGACCATAACAAATGGACGGCTTTCCCCACAGACTGAAAATTGTTTGGTTTCTTGGAGCTCTGAACATTCATGTCAGTCTTTCATCTTAGATACATACCTCCCGCTGTTTGGGACATCCCAGATGTTCCAGCATCCAGGCACTTCTCCCTCAAAAGTACTGGTGGCCACACTGGTGAAATCCTGCCCCTGTTCTCCAAAACATTTGTCTGAGGGGCTACCGATACCCATACCTCCGGCTGAAGGGTATATTGGCCCGTTTAAGATATTACAACGTATCAACGAGGTGTCATATCTCCCTTGCTGAGATAGTTGATACATACTAAGCGTTTTGTCTGTTTTGTCAGGGCATGCGCATCTGGATTATCTCTGTGTTATCTGAGAATAAATATGTTACTGCATCATAAATTCAACCTAATTCGTAAAAATTTTTTTGACTCATATTATTAGAGAAATGCATCTATTCATCTTCTATACCTGCTTATTCCCTAGTTCGGGAGGAGTAAAACTTGGACGGGTCATCAGTCTACCACAGGGCCATACACACTCATAAACACTCCTATGGGTTATTAAAGCCCCCTTTATTTTAAAAGTACTCTTTATCAATAGAGATTGTCAAAGTATATTTACAAAATACAACGAACATTCACTAAAGCTTAGCTATTATTATTCAAGATAATGCAAGTTTACCCAGGTCTTCGGGAGCCCATCCCATCGCAAATAGGGCAAAAGGCAGGGGTACACCCTGGACAGGTTGCCAGTCAATTGCAGTGCCACATATAGATGAACAACCATACAGACACCCACTCACTCCTATGGGCAATTTTAAAATCACCAATCAACGTAAAGAACATGTTTTTGGACTGTGGGTAAAAAACAGAGTACCCAGAGAAAACTCAAGCAAAAAGGAGAACATGCCAACTCCACACTGAAAGACACTATGCCGCCAATACCCAAATTGACAAAAAAAAAAAATTTACTTTAGAAATTAATTTGATTTTATTTGATAATATAAATTATCATATATCGTACACAGAACAGAAAAGGACAATTGATAAATGTTAATATTATTGTATTTTTTTTACTTTTAATGATAACAAGCTTTGTCTTTCTCCAGTGACCACACACATACACACAAACAGCACATAAAAGACAAGCAAAACTCCCACTGCATCCTTTTCTGAAGTATGAAACAATGAACTCTGAATTTTAATATTTATTTCATTGTCAATGGTATATAAGATATGAATATAAATAATTTAAAAAACAACAGAAAAGACTGACATAGGCCTGAGTTTGTAGTCAGCGGCTTTGCATTTTAAAATATGCACCTGGCTCAGGGTAATCAATTTGCAGAGTGGGAAAAGAATGAGAGGGAAAGAAGATGCCTGCAAGAGAAAAGGACTCAGATAACAAGGTATAACAGTACAGATTAAAATAAAAAAAATTTGTGACCGTCCAGAATTTTAGACACCTAACAGTCTCAAATATAAAATTTAACATGCTGTTGTAATCATAACTTATAATAGGAAATATTATGCCATGACAGGAAACCTTTAGGATGTTGTCAATAATAAATTGTGATTCTTTGTCCAGCATGTAAACCGAAAGTCATATACCAAAAACACTTCACACTGCACATCCAAACTTGCATTCACTAATTCATCTTCTTACCTGCTTACTCTCTAATTCAGCATCAGGGGCTTGCTGGAGCCTATCCCAGTGCAAATAGGGCAAGAGGCATGGGTACCAGTCGATCCCAGGGCAAGAAAAGACTTCCTTTATAATTTTACATCAGGTAAAGTTATATTTGTCATTCTGTTAAATGTATGGACATATAGTGGACCATTGTGTATAAGAAAAACAATTCTATATGATCCATATGTTGTTCATTTTGTTACAAATATGAAAGCAAACAATTGTCTAAAATACTTTTGTGTGCACATTACATTATTCCTTTACTGGAATTAAGAGCGCATGAAAATGACCCTAAGCTCCATTATCACAAGGGTTGTTATTATTATTACTAGTGTTCAGCACAACGTTTTGATCCTAACCCCACTGAACACCTTTGGAATGAACTGGAATGTTGACTGCACCACAAACCTCCTTACCTAACATTAGTGTCTGATCTCACTAACACTATTGTAGCTAAATGAAGAGATATCTCACATTCAAGTGTTGGAAGGTGGAAAGTCTTACTAGAAGAGTGGAGTTTAATTAAATAGCAAAATTGGAAAAACTTTGGAAGAAGGTGTTCCAAAATTGCATGTTTGCGATGTTCAGGTGAATTTTGCAATATAGTGTATTTTAGAAGTGTATTTTTAGTGTATCAATGTTTAGTGAAATGATAGTATAGTAGTATAACAGTATTTGTAATAGACAAGTAAAAAAGACAAGTACCATTTTGTCTTTAAGTAAAGAAGCATTGATGGTTAACAACTGTAGGTTGACAATACATGAAATAACTGAAGAGTGACACATGCTAAGCCTTCCCCAATATATAATTTCAGTGATGTGTGCAATCACATTACGTGTCTGGATTATAGATGAACAGCACCACAGTTCAGAATGTGAAATATAGTTTAAAATTTGAGTGTTTGTTTAACATTTGCACATTGTTTTTTAAAGTATGTTGGTCTGTTACGTTGTCAACATTGCAAGGTAATTTAAAAAAATTGACAAGAGAAACAATCACTTTTGTAGATTTAACAAAAATAAATTGAACTCAATTTACATGGAGAAATCTATACAGTGCGATGTTATACTTGATTATTTATTTTTGTTTATAATTATCTAGATAACAATAAAATATATAATGATTTATTTTACATCCTTGTTTTTTGTAAATCCATGCTTATCATTATTGTATTATATTTTACAGAATATTTACAGCTAGATAGATATTAGTCCTGATCTTCACACCACTGAACATCTTTTGGATAAACTGGAACTACACTCCAGACATCATTAATTGAATTAAAGCTGAATTAAAGTAAATCTCACATTCTAGCAATAAATTGTAGTAGAAAATTTTAATAGAATAGTGCAAAATGCAGAGTAAATGTGGAATATGATGTTAGAAATATGATGTCAGCTGACCACAAACCTTTGGCAGTATTGTGGGTGTATTGCCTCATCCTGTTAAGCTACGGTCATGCAGAAAGAAAATCAAGTATTATTTTATATATAGCACAAAACTTAGTAACAGAGGTGGGTAGCAATGCATTGCAGTTACTTTATTGCCTTAATGATAATAATTAACCTCATTCTGCATCCTGGACAGATTGCCAGTCCATTACAGGGCCAAATATAGACAACCAACCACACACTCACACCTATGTTTAATTTAGAATAAAGAAAAATCAGTCTACCCTAACGAGCAAATAAAAACTAGCCGTCATCACGAGAATGTCAATGAGAAAACAGAGAACCATAGTCTAGGTGAGGAAATGTAAAAAAATGAAGCAAAGCTCAAAACACAAAATGCAGGTCAAAAACAGACTGTACTCAAAATCTAGGTAAGTTTCTACAGAAAGAAAGGCTTCGTCTTGTTGCGGTCTTTAGAGCACAATTACTTTATGAATAATATTAAAAGGTATTTTCTTTGCCGCCATTCACCACAGGAGATTATCTGATCCACATATTTGATTTGGTACAATCGCTATACCACCAGAAGCTTAAAATGCAGGGCTAATTAACTTGACAAATCAAAAAACTCAACACAGATTTCAGCAATAAACACATCTGGGAATCAAAAGTATGATACACAAAAAGAAAAAAAGAAAAAGAAAATATCATATGGTTCCATGAGCAAAGCAATGGAAACAAACAAAAGCAAAATCAAAAATGAATGCTGTGAAGCTTTGGTACCAGTGCTAATAGGGTTGGAAAAATCAAACAATTATCAGGGAGGAAAGGTCTGTGTAACAAGTTTAGCTTATGTGTGACCAATAGAATCTAACAAAAAAATTATTTGTTTTACTTATTTTTAGAGGTCGCTTTTTGCAGATTTAACTAATCAATTCTCTAATTTATTTCCATACATACAATTTGAATTTCAGACACAGATGTTAGACTGTCGTAAAATTCATTGCCAACTAATAATCGGCTTAAATCGTCTATTTTTTTTATGGGGTGCGGCTGTAATTCACTATAGACTTCATAATGAGGCCATTACAAGCCATGAGTTTATTACAGCCACTGTTCTAAGAAAGAACTCCCGTCCTCCCAAGCAAGTTTAATAGTCTCTGGGATGACTTGACACAGTGAATTTTAAATGAAATATATTCATTGGCTTTAAGGAGAGCAAGAGGTCATATGACAGTTCCCAGCCAAGGGACAAAAAGGAAAATGGAATTTGAATGAAAATGGAAAAGAAGAGGAAAGTGGAAGATCAAAAGTAGTAATAGAGCCAACAATGTAAAAGAGAAACCAACAGGGACAAGTGGGATGAATATGAAGGACAAATACAGAGCACAAATGTAAAATCTTCTAAACTCTAAAATGCACAGGTGTTTGAAGGTCTGTCCAAAAGTTTTTGGATTAATGCCTATCCAACTCAACGCAAAAGTTTGGAATGTTGGCCAGCTGCTGCACAACATAAGTGGGCGTGTCTTCCCTCACCACATCCATAGACCTCCTACCGGCACCTCCATCCTCAGCATTCTTCTACCAATATATTGTTTGTACCTCCTCTGCACATGTCCAAAGTTTAATTCTGCCACCGTCAGCTTCACCTCCTGTCTTCACCTCACCACTCCATTAACTTCCCTCTCATTCACATACATGTACTCTGTCTTACTTTCATCCACCTTCTCTCCAGCGCGTAGCTCCACCTTCATCTCAACCTGCTCTTTACTCTCACAACAAAGCACAATATCATTCCAAAACATCATTGTCAATAAAGACTCCTGTCAATCTGTCACCTCCACCTTGAACCAGTCCAACATTCCCATTGCACACCTCACTGCTGTCACACTGTCCTCATACCACCCTCACAACTCCTCTATCATGGACACAGCCATTAGGGTTGCACAAGCCAATGCATTCTTAGTGCCAGTCCCAAGTCCAGATAAATGGGGAGGGTTGCGCTAGGAAGGGGATCCAGCATAAAATGTGCAAATTAAATATGTGGATCACAAATAAGAATTATGGTGTATGGATTGCTGCAAACTTTGTACTCAAGGGGACAGTTCTGTGACAGTCCCCAAGGTTGACAGCTGCAAGAGATACCCAAAAAGCTGTAAATGAACAGGATAAAAGATAATATGGGCCACATGATACATCCCAAAAGATTCCCATGAAAAAGAGCAGATTTTGTACAACATGTGAAGCAAAATAATTAGGAATACAAGTTGTTTACATTAAACTAGTTCAATTAATTTTGTTACCCAAACTATCATTGTGGGGCGGCGCGGTGGTGTAGTGGTTAGCACAATCGCCTCACAACAAGAAGGTCCCGGGTTCGAATCCCGGGCCAAGATCTTTCTGTGCGGAGTTTGCATGTTCTCCCCGCGCTTGCTTGGGCTTCCTCCGGGTGCTCCGGTTTCCTCCCACTGGCCAAAAACATGCAGATTAGGTGGATTGGTGATTGTAAATTGTCCATAGGTGTGAATGTGTGTGTGATGTGTGTGTGAATGTTTGTTGTTTGTCTGTGTTGCCCTGAGATGGACTGGCGACCCTTCCTGGGTGTACCCCCTGCCTCTCGCCCCATGTGAGCAGGGATAGGCGCAGCTGACCCCTGTGAACCAGAATTCGGGAATAAGCGCGTAAGAAGATGAATGAACTATCATTGTCACTCCTCATTCACATAACATACTAAAGACAATGTGTTTCCTATTCAAACTCAAGATAATTGCATTTGCTTATAAAGTATACAGCTTCAGAAAGAAAGGACTTAATCCTAGTAAAAATTACTACTTACACCCTGGCATCACAAAAATATGTACAGGATAAACTTACTCTTGCTTAAATAATTTCATGGTATTCACCTTCCCAATGTTTCCTAATCATCATTTCCATTCCAGATTTTTCTATATATAAGTGAGATTTGTAACAAAATTTCACGGAACCATGCATTTTGGTATTTATTGCATGATTAACTCCCTCAAAAACCCTTTATACCTATTATATATGGAATTACTAAAAGACAGCAAAAACAAAGGCAATATAACTTTTGAGATTTCCGTATAGATTTTAAAATACTAATTTTGACATATAAAGAGCTAAATGGTCTCGCACCCCAGACCTTAGTAAGCTGATAGTGCCCTATGTTCTGGCATGCCCACTTCGTTCAAAGGATGCAGGCTGTCTGTCAATGCCCCCACCCTCTTTCTTTTGTCGAGGTGTACATGCCACCCCATTGCGCTGGATCTGCAACGTCATATATCGGCTTGGTCGTCACATTCCCGCGATGAATTGGACGTCACCCCATTTCCCGTCACCCAGAAATGTTTATATACACACACACATAAACACTCAGACATTAATTTCTGTTCAACAAAAATGAGGATGGGTTCCCTGTTGAGTCTGCTTTCTTTCAAGGTTTCTTGATAATCCTTCTCTAGGGAGTTTTTCTTGCCACCGTCGCCCAACGACTTGCTCATCAGGGACAAACTATCAGGAGTACCATTCATTCTGTAAAACTGCTTCAAAGAAATTACTGTTGTAAAAAGTGCTATACAAAAAATTTTTTAATTAATTAAATTGAACTGAACTTCTATTGTTAAGAACTAATATCACAGCATAGTCCAATTCAACTGAATCAAAGAGATAAAATGACAACAAAGCACTAGACTACACACTTATAATATGCCGTAATGTTTCTAGTAGGGGCAGCGCGGTGGTGTTGTGGATAGCGTGGTCGCCTCACAACAAGAAGTTCCCAGGTTCGATTCCCTGGCCGGGGATCTTTCTTTGCGGAGCTTGCATGTTCTCCCAGCAATTGCGTGGGTTTCCTCCAGGTACTCCGGTTTCCTCTCACAGTCCGAAAACATGCAGATTAGGTCGATCGGTGAATCTAAATTGTCCATGTAATGAATGTGTATGTGAATGGTTGTTTGTCTATGTGTTGCCCTGTGATGGACTGGCAACGCGTCCAGGGTGCACTCTCGCCCTGTCTCTCGCCCTGTCTCTCGCCCTATGTGAGACCCCCATGACCCCGAATTAGGGAATAAGCGGGCAAGAAGTTTCTGATATATCATAATACCTGTCATAATTTCTGCTTCAGATTTTATGTAGTAAAAACTAAACTCAACTAAATGTGCAGAAAAAAGAGACAGGATGTGGTGTGTGTGTGTGTGTGTGTGTGTGTGTGTGTGTGTGTGTGTGTGTGTGTGTGTGTGTGTGTGTGTGTGTG
>JAOTRA010004113.1:0-10055 GCA_026260255.1 Pseudolaguvia tuberculata | reverse complement strand
TGGTGAAGGAAGATATGCAGGTAGTTGGGGTGAAAGAAGCAGATGTAGCGGACAGGGTAGGGTGGAGAAGAATGATCAGCTGTGGCGATCCCTAACGGGAGCAGCCGAAAGGAGAAGATATATATATATCTATCTCGTGTGGGATATTTTGTATAGATACAGCAGGCATTTCTGAAGGTTTCCATCTCCCAAAGACGCTTGGCCTGCCTTGGATCTGAGCTACTCTGAGTAAACAAATGCAAACGTTCCAAGACTTACAGGTAATGGGTAGTTTGCACAAAAAAACCCACTTCAAAATTCACAACTTTGTAGTAAAAGTTGGCCTAAAGGTTGCGTATATGTTATCTTTTTAGAGTTAAGAACCTGGAAGAATGTAATTTGTTATCAAACGCATGACCTCACCTGTAATTAAAATCGTTACTATAGAGACAGCCCACCACACGTTCCAGCAGATGAGCTGTCCACAGACATTGTGATTGACATGATCAGCAACATGACACAGACCATACGTCAGTTCTTCCCCCAGCTGCCCGTGTATCCCGCTCTGGGCAACCATGACTATTGGCCACAGGTATTCCACCTCTTTTCTCTGCATCATTTTATTCTGTTGCCTTGCACAGGTATGACATGTTGCCATGCACAGGTATGTCTTGGTTATTGCTTTCATACAATTAGTTTAAATGATATAATTAGTTCAAATTATATAAATTTCAGGATCAGCTTCCAGTGATTGAAAATGACATTTACCGGGCTGTAGCTAAACTCTGGTCTCCATGGCTACAGTTAGATATCCTCGATACACTACGGAAAGGTATACACTGCACTGCATTGCTTGCCAATATTAAATTATTTCAGCACACACTGAAATCCTTAAACTTTTTATCATTTCTTGCTCTTTTGCATCCAAGTTAACCACAAGAAATGTTCTATAATCTATATCTGGGGCATTAAGTGAGAAATAAACCTTTACTCTTTTATAAATTAGACTTAAATTTCATTTTATAACTCTAAATTGAATTTGTTAATCAGTTAAGAAACATGTCCCACAAGCAAATAATTCAGAGTTCTTTGTTAAACTGTCTTGTTACACATCATAGAAAGATTATTGATGTCTCTTTGAAAGTTTTGTACTGTCGTGACACGTAGTGTTTAGCATAGTCACTTCACGGGAAGACGGTCCCAAGTTCGATACCCAGGACTTTCCTGTGTGGTGTTTGCATATTGTATAATTCACTGGCGCGGTGTCGGTGGTTAGCATGGTTGCCTCATAAAAAGAAGATCCTGGGTCAGGGGTCTTTCTGTGCTGAGTTTGCATGTTCTCCTTACGCTTGCGTGAGTTTTCTCCCACAGTCCAAAAACATTGTCCATAGGAGTGAGTGTTTGTGGGGGTTTGTCTATGTGTGCGATGGACTGGGGACCTGCCCAAGGTGAACACTTGCCTCTCGTCCTATGTGAGAAGCAGACCTTTATGTGAACGTATTAGGGAATAAGCGGATTTGAAGAATAAATTCTTGACACAGAAACATATTAACTCGATAATTACTTTCCGAAGGTGGATTTTACTCTCAGCTGATTAAGCCCGGACTCCGGCTGGTGAGTCTGAACACAAACCTTTACTACAGTCCTAATAAAGTAATGGTGTACATGTCTGACCCAGCTGGCCAGTATCAGTGGCTGCAGGACACTCTGGAGACTTCCAGACAGAACATGGAGAAGGTATAGACAAACCAGTTTATATTAAATACCACTTTAATTATAACATTTTTTTTTTCATCCATCTTTTTTTCTTCTTGTTTTTGTATATTCGCAGGTGTATTTGATTGCTCATGTTCCGATTGGTTACCTGCCCTACACTAAAAGCACCACAGCCATGAAGGAAAACGACAACGAACGATTGGTAAACATTTTCCGCAACTACAGCGATGTTATTCAGGGACAATTTTACGGTCACACTCATCGTGACAGCTTGATGGTTCTCCTGGATCACAAAGGTAATGTTATCTGTCGAATAAAAGTCTTGGATGATCATTTCGATTAACTAATCATAACTACCTTATTTACAGTCAAACTGAAAAATATTTAGTAGTAAATTTCTGTAAAATATGTTATTAGTTAATACTGATAATTCATTAATTCTAGAATAATTTACTGAAAATGAGGATTCTTGGATTAAAACTGGATCGTAACATAAAATCAGACAAAATATATTAAATTAATATAGTCCAGACCCAACAATTATGATAACAATGAACATTTAGAGAGTGAATCATTACTGATGAACAACTGAATGTAAAATGTAACATTCTTACTGTATAACAGGGTTACAATTATCATTATTAGGGGAATAAGCAGGTCAGAAGATGAATGAATGAGGGCTACACATTCCAAAAAAGTTGGGAGAGGTAGCAATAAAAATTAAATGTACATATAAGAATCAGCTGGAGGACCAATTTGCAACTCATTAGGTCAATTGGAAAAATAATTGGGTATAAAAAGAGCCTCTCAGAGTGGCAGAGTCTCTCAGAAGGCAAGATGGGCACTGTGTCATTCGCCGTTGCCTGCTAAAACTCTTCAGTTCCTGACAAAAGTCTTGTCGCTTATCTATTTTGTAGAAACATCTGCTATTAACCTGACTTTTAATAAATTATTTGTAGTTATAAATAGCTCATATGAAAAACTAAAACCCTCCAAAATTATGTTTAATGCACCGAAATAAATTAGTTTCACTGAAAAAAGATTTATGATTTAATCAAGACATTCATTCATCTTCTTGCCCGCTTATTCCTGAATCCGGAGTCACAGGGGTCTGCTGCTCCTATCCCAGCACACATGGGCGAGAGGCAGGGGTACACCCTGGACAGGTTGCCAGTCCATCTCAAGGCAACACATAGACAAACAACCATTCACACACATTCACTCCTATGGACAATTTACAATCACCAATCCACCTAATCTGCATGTTTTTTGACTATGAGAGGAAACCGGAGTACCCGGAGGAAACCCACAGGGAAAACATGCAAACTCTGCACAGAAAGATCCCGGCCCGGAATTCGAACCCACAGGCGACTGTGCTATCCACTACGCCACCGCGCCGCCTGTGTAGCCCTCATGAAATCCAAAATGAGCCAATATTTGGCATGACATTACAATATGTCTCACTTTCAACATTTGATATTTTATCAATGTTTTATTCTGAAACTGGGGCGCCATGTCATCCGGATTAAAGAGAACAAGGACAAATCAAGTTATCAGCGCTCAGTTCAGAAGCCTGCATCTCTGATGGTATGGGGTTGCATGAGTGATGCTCCCATCCAGACGTCGTCTTTTTCAGGGAATACCTTGCATTTTCCAACATGACAATGTCAGACTACATATTGCATCAATTACAACATCACGGCTGCATAGGAGAAAGATCCCGATACTGAAATGGCCAGCCTGCAGTCCAGATCTTTCACCCATAGAAAACATTTGGCGCATCATAAAGCAAAAGATGTGACAAAGAAGACTAGAAGCCTTATTAGACGAGAATGGGACAACATTCTTAATCCGCAACTTGTCTCCGTTTCCAGACGTTACACAGTGGTATACATGATGTGTTGATGGCATGAAATTTAACTAATTTTTTCCCCTTTTTTTGATATGTATTCTGAATAAAATATTGAAATTCGAAACTTCCACATCATTGAATTTTATATTTTTATATATGCATTTATAATACATTTTCTGTAACAAGGAGGGGAGGATTCCAAAAAGTGTGCATTTGTTCAGCACACAGTGATTTCAGATGATTTATCATCAGAAATGTTGGTTCAGGATAAACAAAGAATGGTAATCTCAGAGCTCATTGTACTTTGCAAAATCACGTCCACCAAAATTCATATGTGCACAGCACATAGAGTATGTCTTTAAATAATGACACCAATCGAGGTTTCTAGCTTTTGCGTTCACATAGTAGTTTTAGTTTGCTTTTTATGAGGTACAAACATCAAAATTTTGTTGACAATCATTATATAGAAAAAAAATCCATCTTCAAAATAGAGTACCAAAGTAGCCTATCTCAGCGCACGTAGAGCAAATACAAGGGTACACTCCACATAGAAAAACAACCATACACACACACACACACACACACACACACTTACTCCTATGGGCCATTTAGAATCACTAATCGACCTAATGTGATTTTAAACTGTGAGATAAACCGGAGTACCTAGAGAATGTCTAAGCAAGCATTGGGAGAACATGCAAACTCTGCACTGAATAACGCCCTTATCCAGAGCGACTTACAATTAATAACTATTGTAGAACTGAGCAACTGAAGGTTAAAGGCCCACAGTGGTTGTTTGTTGGAGTTGGGAATCGAACTCTGGTATTTCTGGTATTAGTCAAACACCTTATCCACTAACCTTTTCCCAGGCTTAAGCTTAAACCTGATTTCCTACCACTGAAACAATCATCAAATGATCTGTGTATATATGTAGTATGTGCTGTATTGTATTTTCTTTATTTTTTATTTCTATTTTATTTGCAAGTAAACTTTTCTTCTCCATCTTTGTGGCACCAGCCATGACCCCATACACAGGTTTTTAAGAGCAATATTCAAATAATCCTGGTGTCCGCATCTACTTGTACAACTCTCAGGACTTCTGTTTACAGGTATGTGGTAAAATTTTTGAACAATATTGTTGTTTGCCATGGTATATGCAGGAGAAAATTGGATAACAAATGTAAATTCAACAAACACACTTGACGCTGGATCCAATACATCAAGCAAAACCCAAGTCAATATCCAAAATCCAAATTCATAAACCAGGTGATACAAAGAACAAACAGGCTAGGTAACAAAGAGCTTGCTTAGTAAGCTCTGAACAAACAATACTTTGTGGCGATCACGTTGCCGTGGCATCATTCCAGTACCCACGTGACTCCTCCCGGAATCCTCATTGGGCGCAGTGCTGGGTGATCAGGGTGTCTTGGGGCTTAATTTTCTGCTTGGTGATCTAAGTTTGAAGTCTCTAGTTGATAGACAAACCAGTTGCCCAGGCTGATATATGGGGTGTTGGCAGCAATGATGATTAGCATGTACTTACTGTCAGTGTATCGCCCTCTGCAGCTGGATGTGAGTGCTCTCCCACATTCATGCCATGCACTTCTCTGGTACTAGTCCTCCACTCAAGGCACCACCGCCGGTTCTCCTGACCATGGGAATAGCGCTGGCTGGTAACCTAAGAAAAACTGAAAGAAGGTTATGCCTGTGAAAGTGTAAATGAACGAGTTCTGCATGTACTCAGCCCAGAGAAGGAACTCACTCCACCAATGTTCATAAGCTTAGGTCCTGATTCGGGCGCTCAGTCTGCCCGTTGGACTGTGGGTGGTAACCATAAGACAAACTCAAATCAAGCATCTTGCAGAATTCTGTTCATACTCATGAAGTAAACTGAGGGCCACAGTCCAAGACAATGTCCTCTGGCAGGCTGAAACATTGGCTTGAAACACTGAAAACAATGTTTTTATAAGAATAATAAGTTAGCAATAGATTTTGTGACTATGTGAGACTAGTGGTGTTGTGGAAGAGGTAACGGCTACAAGAGTGCTTCAGAATCTTAGATTGGGCGCAGACAGAGCAAGCTTTAACAAAACATACTCTAACATACTCTTAAGTTGCGATGGTCTGTCAGAACAGAAAAAGGATGGACACTGCCCTCCTACCGGTGCCTCGACTCTAGCAAGGCCTCCTTTATAGCAAGCAGCTCCTTGTTCTCAATGTCATAGTTACCCTCAGCAGGAGTGAGTTTTTGTGAAAAGGGGATGAAAACTTTAGGGGGAACCCAGCCCCTGAGACAGCACGGTCCGATACCACAGTCAGATGCATCCACCTCTACTATAAATGGCTGAGACAGGTCTACGTGACGTAATATGGAAGGATTATATTTAAGAATTTCGAAGGCCTTGTTTGCCAACTCTGACCACACCAGTCTAAGCGGTTTCCCCTTTAGGAGAGAGGTGAGTGGAGCAGCTGTTTCACTGTCATTTTGTATAAAATATGCAGACGCTAATAAAATCTCAGAAAAATATGGTTTTTCTCTATTGTCGGAACTCAGGGGCCCCTACCCTGAGTAGACCCTTAACGGGGAGGTCTTCTTCAAGGCAGATGATTAGCAATCAGTAATACTCATGAAACAACACTTAATAAATTGAGATTTCAGGCAGAAGTGAGAAGGAGCAAAAACTTTGCAACACAGATGTTGCAACACAGGCGGATCCTACTCAGTTTGGCGCCGTCCCTCTGTTCGGGAGACCCGCGTCCTTCGTTCCCCCTTTTCACTTTATCCCATCTGTGTCTGCTCCCCATCAATCTCCCACTGGAACTCCAGATTACACCCCCACATCTCCCGTCGCCACTGAAGCTGGTCCCTCTCAACCTCCCATGTATGAATGGTATAACAATGAGTAAAATAAATAAAACTGTCTCCCTGAGAAACACTGAGTCTGGGTCATTGTGTCCTGTGTTGTTTTATTCTAGTATGTGTGTGTGTGTTAGTGTTTTCTACATGCATATTAGTTCTACAAACAAATTATTAGGTTAATAGTGAGTACATACTGGCTGTATAAAGTGAGTATATTGTAGAATATACCCTACATACTACTTGGTTATACTTGGTTAAATGTTAATCAATACACCTAAGATAGTTATATTGATTATGTCGGTGGCACATGCTTTTGATTACTTTTCCTAATTCCCTAATTTTAGTGCTACCTTAGTTATGACAATAATAACTTCTATTTTCATATTTAAACTCTCCAAAACCCTACAAAATTTACCACACTATCTCCCTTATGATCTATTAAAAAAGGCAAATTATTATTCAAAAATTAAATACTTTACTTACTGTTCTGATCATACATGTCAGTGCAACATTTGATTCCCAGGCAAAAGGTTTCTCCGTGCAGAATTTGCTTGTTCTCCCCATGCTAAGAGTAAGAGGACACTCCAGCTCTATATACAGTGGGGCAAAAAAAAGTATTTAGTCAGCCATCAATTGTTACAAAATGTTCCCTCACTTAAAAATATGAGATGTGCCTGTAATTGAAGTTTCAACATCAGACTGCCAACTAAAGCTTGAGAAAATACTGGAAGAGAGAGTCCAAGAAGTCTAGCAGATTGTCTAGAAGTATAGCAGGACTGAAGAATCAGCATGTTTATATTTCAGCAGAGCAATACATATTTGTTGATTTTGTTTAAACAAGGACAAACACAGTTTCCACCATTGTAGACCAAAATAAGTGAATAAATTATATAAAAATGTTTTGAAAAAAAAAGTGTTTATTTTTTAAATTTTATATGAATTTATATAAATTATTATTAAAACAAAACCAAAAGAATCCAATCCAAAATGGAAAAAAAATATGTAATTGAAAGACAATGTAAATATAGAGAAAACTGGGCTACTTGAATATGAAAGGGAATGAGACAATTGTAAGCATTAACCATAACATATACAGCAAACAGCATTAGAGTATAACCTCTAATGGTCAAATTACAAATAACAAAAAGCATTTACGTCACATGTACGCTATGTGACATCCCATTTCTAATCCATAGGTTTCAATATGACGTTAGTCCACCCTTTGCAGCTATAACAGCTTCAACTCTTCTGTGTCCACTAGTTTTAGGAGAGTTCATGGGATTTTTTTCACCATTCTTCCAGAGGCGCATTTGTGAGGTGCCTGGCTCTCTATAATTCATCCCAAAGGTGTTTTATCGGGTTGAGGTCAGGACTCAAGTTAAGTCAAATTCATCCACTCTGTCATCCATGTCTTTATGTGCCTTGCTTTGTGCACAGTCATGTTGGTAGAGGAAGGGGCCAGCTCCAAACTGTTCACACAAAGTTGGAAGCATGGACATGTCCAAAATGTCTTGGTATTCTGAAGTTCCTTTCACTGAAACTAAGGGGCCTAGCAAGGGATAGCCTGGCTCCTGAAAAACAACCCCACACCATCCCTTGCTCCACCAAATTTTACACTTGGCCTCAGTCCTCCTGGCCAACTCGGACTTGTCCATCAGCTTACCAGATGGAGAAATGTGATTTGTCAGTTCAGAGAACGCATATTCATTGCGCTAGAGTCCAGTGGGGGCTTTACACCACTGCATCTGACGCTTTTCATTGCACTTGGTACTGTATGGCATGGATGCAGATGCTTGACCATGAAAACCCATTCAATGAAGCTCTCTGCGCATTGTTCTTCATTCATTCATCTTCCTAGCCGCTTATTCCCAAATCCGGGGTCACAGGGGTCTGCTGCGCCTATCCCAGCACACATAGGGCGAGAGGCGGGGGTACACCCTGGACAGGTCGCCAGTCCTTCTCAGGGCCCCACACACACACATACATACGCTATGGACAATTTAGAATCACCAATCCACCTAATCTACATGTTTTTGGACTGTTGGAGGAAGCCGGAGCACCCGGAGGAAACCCACGCAAGCGCTGGGAGAACATGCAAACAGAAAAGATCAGAGAAAGATCCCGACCCGGGATTCAAAGGTCCCTCTTGTTGTGAGGCGACCGCATTGTTCTTGAACTAATCTAAAGGCTACATGAAGAAATTCCAAACATTTACACGTTCCTATAATACAGTTGACTGTGGAATATGTGTATCAACTGACCCAGTTCAGATGTTGACTTCTGGGATTATATTCAGGTCTCATTCATATGTAAAAGTGAATTGTACACAGTGTGCACAATTATTAGGCAAGTGAGTATTTTGACCGTATAATTACCAATAATTTTGAACTCCAAGCTGTATAAACTTGAATGCTTATTGGAATTAATGCATATCAGGTGATGGTATTTGTTTGTACGGGGCAGGGTGTGGCCTAAGGAGATCAACACCCCATATCAAAGTGTGCATAATTATTAGGCAGATTCTTCTCCTTAGGAAAAATGTGCCAAAAAAAGATTTACCTGACTGAAAAATCAAACATTGTAAAAAGTCTTTCACAAGGATGCAGCACTCTTGAAATATCTAAGATATTGGGGCATGATTGCAGAACCATCAAATGTTTTGTAGCAAATAGTCAACAGGGTCGCAAGAAACATGTCGAGAAGAAAAGACACAAGTTAACCACCAGAGATTTGAGAATAATCAAATCAGTTATCAGAGACTTGGCCAAGGTAAGAAAAGCTGAAACCCAACCACCTCTGAACAAGACAAATAAGTTGAAACGTCAAGCATGGGCCAAGAAATATCTGAAGACAGATTTTTTGAAGGTTTTGTGGTCTGATGAGATGGGAGTGACTCTTGACAGACGTAGTATTAAATACCAGCAGGCAGGTATTATTAAAGATTAACTTGTTGGACCTTTTCGGTTGAAAATGGACTCAAAATCAACTCTCAGACCTACTGCCAAACACTTTCTTTAAGATGCGGTACAGGAAAAAGACTGCATCTTTCAAGAAGTCTCCATCACATTCATCAAAGTACTCTACTGCATGGCTGGCCAGTAAAGGCTTTAAAGATGAAAAATGTATGACATGGCCCGTTTCTTCACTTGACTTAAACCCTATTGAGAACTTTTGAACTCTTCTTAAGGAGTGAATTGAAGTCTTGTGACTGTTATTGAAAGATGTGTGGCTATATTTGTCACTAAGGTTTTCCTTTTGAAATTTCTTGAATGTTTAATTGTACATTTTGAGTTTGTTTATTATTCTCACTTTCACAGGTAAAAAAAAACCCAAGTGAGATGGGTACATCTTTGACATTCATTCATTCATTAACCAAGAGCACAGTAGTTGTACAATAACAAAATTTATTCTCAAAAATACAACTTGCCTAATAATATTGCTCACAGTGTATACACGCATTAGCATCTGCCATGTAAACATGTAAATGCGAACGTCATAGTGAAATCAACTCAGTTGGACAGCATAAGTAATATGTATCAATGCATTTTTAAAATCCTTTTTTTATTAAGCACTTATTCATTCATTCATTCATCTTCTTACCCGCTTATTCCCGAATCCGGGGTCACGGGGGTCTGCTGCGCCTATCCC
>JAOTRA010004065.1:0-10059 GCA_026260255.1 Pseudolaguvia tuberculata | reverse complement strand
GAGAAACGCATTTTTGCACGCTCATACAAAACACATGAAAACTAAAGGGATAACTGCGGAAATGATGAAAAAAGTCACCCAAACAAGCAAGGGGAGAACATGCAAAGATCTCTGGCCAGGGAATCGATCCTGGTACCTTCTTGTTTTGAGGCGACCGTGCACTACACCACCGGACCACCTATAGCTGATTGATTCTTTAACCTGAATTATGGAAATATTTGGACATTTTCTATATTTAAATAAAATGAAAACTGAAAGAATCAAATCATATGAGCCAACACCTTCAGTACAAATGTTTAAACTGGGAAATTTAATATTTTCAGCCACTTAAGCTAGCCAAGCTCATTTTGAATTTCATGCCACCTACGGGCCTCAAACAAATTGCACAGGGCAACAAAAAAACTGAAAAAGAAGCAATAAATTGTAAAACTGATTCAGGTGGGAGAACACTCATCTTTTATGCTTCTTTCCTAATTCGGGGTCCCCGGGATCAGATGGAGTCTATTCCAGCTATCTAAAAGGCCAATTAAGGAATAGTTGCCAGTCCATCACAGGGCCACACATGTATTCACACTCACTCCTAAGGACAATTTAGACTCACTAATCAACCTAATATGTCTTTGGACCCGGATTAAACCCACTCAGGCACCCAGTGCCCAGTAATCAAACCCAAGCCCTCTGCGTCCTCTCAACTAATTCAGTTAACTGACATCAGATCTGTCAAATGATTCACTTCAAAGGGGATGTCTTAGAGAGTCTGAGTCTCTAAGAAGTAAAACTCCAATCTGTGCGTAGAGAGATTGTGACATACTTTGCAAACTATGTTCCTCAACATCAAATTGCAAATCTCCTCATCTACAGGCCATCATAAAAAAACTGGAGAACTTTAATAAAACACTGTTGGTTAGCACAATCCACCAGGTCATCTGCTGATAACTACAGGTCTTCTTCTCCTATTTTCGGCTGCTCCTGTTAGGGGTTGCCACAGCAGATCACTGTTCTCCACACTACCCTGTCCTCTACATCTGCCTCTTTCACCCCAACTACCTGCATGTCTTCCCTCACCAAACCTCCTCTTTGGTCTTCCTCTTTTCCGCCTACCTGGCAACTACATCCTCAACATTCTTCTACCAATATACTGCATGTCCCTCCTCTGCACATGTCCAAACCATCTCAACCTGTCCTCCCCCACCTTCTCTCTAAAACATCCTACATGTGCCGTCCCTCTAATAAACTCATTTCTAACCCTTCAGCTCCTCCTCCTCTCTTTCCTCCAGCTCCGCCTCCTGTCTTTCCTCCAGCTTCACCTCCTGAAATTCCTCTAGCTCCTCTTCCTGACTTTTTGACAACGCCACTGTCTCTAAACTATTTGAACTACAAGTTTATCATTCAAAAAGGAAGTCATTTGTGAACATTGTCCAGAAGCACCATCGTGCCCTGTCATCCAAGACAGATTCAGAGGTATTGTTGCTGGAATTTACAGACAGCTTGTCCTCTGGGCTTCCAGTGTGTTATCAGTGTTTAGTTCAAAAATTAGAGGGGGCTAATAATATTGGGGTACAGAAATGCATACAGTAGCATCGGTATCAGAATCACGCAGCATGAAGGTGTAGTGGTCAGCGCTGTCGCCTCACAACAAGATGGTCCCAGGTTCGATCCTTGGGCCGTGTGTCTTTCTGTGCGGAGTTTGCATGCTGCGTGTGATTTCTAAGAAACCCATCGGAGCTTTTTCAAAGCCCATTGAATGTAAGTGTGTGTGTGTGGTTGTTCATCGATGTGTGTGGCTCTGCGATAGACTGGATAGCCCTTTGTGCGCTGGGATAGGCTCTAGACTAAAGCTGCTTCTTAAACATGGATCCGCCTCTACCGTCTGTCTTACACCAACAGTACAAAACCGCCGACAGATTTGTTTGTACTGTTTATATTTACAGCATTTAGATTTATATATTTATTTTTCTGCAAAATTGACTGCTTCTTCACCATGGTCACCCCAGAACTATCAACATATTTCAAAAGGCTACAAAACTGATGCTATTTAAACTTGAAGCTATAAACACTTCAAGCCCTCAGAGACCAGCAATATGTTGGAGAAATTATTTTATTACACCAATAAACAGAACACACCCGGATTGCTATTTTCTTGTATTGCAGCTGTTGAACAATCATGTTTTGCTACTTATTGGCAAACTCACTAGATGTATTTTGGTTTAGAACTGCAAGGTCAGCATAATGGTTCCCTCTGGAAACATTACGTTGATACAGAAAACTGTGTAAAGTGTAAAAGAAATAAGCATCCTGCTCTCTGTCTGTGTGAACCAGCCAAGCAAAACAATCTATTATTTTTATTATATACATGAATTCCTATACACAATATTACTAAACGTATGGGATCCATCCGATTTGTGTACCCCTGACTTTCTCCCTATGTGGGCTGTGATAGGCTCCTGCAGACCCTTGCGAGCCCAAAGTAAGAAATAAACGCCTTAGAAGATGATTGAATAAATATAACAGGACGGCATGGTGACGTAGTGGTTAGCACAGTCTCCTCAAAGTAAGAAGGACCCGGGTTCTATTCCAGGGCAAGGGAGTGGGAGTTTCCATGTTCTCCTGGTAGTACAGTTTTAATCCAAAAGCATGTACATTAGGTTGATTTAGGTTGAGTTTCTAGATTTAAGGTATTAGTTTATGAATCCATTGTACAAGGTTCTTTTACAGTACATGTTTTCAGTTAAGATGGCCTTGTTTTGTACATGCTTTTTCCATGTGTATTGATTACAGTAAGTCACGCTAAGTTGGCATGACAGACAATGTGGTTTGCAGCAAATATTTACAGCAAAGTCTTTGACGCAAGACACAAAACATATGGCGGTTGATGCCATTTGCGGTAATCTAAAAAAAAATCACATTTGGGGTTTAATTTACTGAAAAACAAAACAAAAGAAATATTGGCCATTCCAGGCTTTAAATCAAAGTGTCATTTCCAGAGCCATTATACTGCCATCGATATTTGGTAGCTCAGAGCAACTTTTCCACTCTGTTATGTTATACAGGATAACTGCACAATGGCTTTACAGTCAAGAGCAGTGCAGTTGATTGGAGCACTTAAAATGTCAATATTGGTATTTGAGTCTTACCGACTTGCCGTCACCGTACCAATATGAGTGACATGTCACATGCTGGGACTGTATAATAAAGAACAAAGCAGCGACTGTTCATTCACAGTAGAGACGTGAAAATCCCTGTGAAGAAACACAACTATTACATACTTATATAACACACTAGCACGTCCATGCATCGGCTCACAGCGTAAATTGCTAACGTTTTACTGTAGAGCTTTGGCGAGATTTCCGCCGTGAAGCTGTACAGATGCGTGGAAGCCGTAACAGAAATATGTGACTGCATTAAATGGTTTTTTTTCCCCCTGAGAAACAACAGAAAAGTTTGTTTAGTTGAGTCAGGAGAGTTTTTTCCCCCTAAGCAATTGGCAGCACAATGCAGTTTCAATCAGCTTGATTAGCCGTGACTGCCTGTCTGCTGACTTGACGGAAATTCAAAAACAAGCAGCTAGTTATTCAAGAAAAAAATTAAAAAGAAATAAGGAAAAATTTGGCACTAAAAAGCAACAATCCCACAGGCAATTAGACAGGCAGGACTCCAGGGGTAAACAGCGTTTCATGAGCCATGATTAAAAGTGGCAACTGGAGAGATTTTACCGCTAGTTTATAAAAACACTCCAGGAAACAGATCCAGAAACAAAGAACTTTTATTATTGTTTAACAAAAAACGACAATGTTACGATTGCTAGTATTTGCTGCCCTATTGCTAGTAGCATTTAGTTACAATGTTACCTGCATTAAGGTGAGGCTTCTCAACCTCTCACTGATTTTAGGAAGTATGATGCAGTTAAGCGGCGCGGTGGTATAGTGGTTAGCACCATCGCCCTTAGTGATAGCTTAGTGATTGGATTGTTTATTGGGCAGGAATATAAATAGACCCTATCCACACCCCACTGCTGTACCAAAAAATCTTGACATGTCCACAGCCACCTCAATCTGCTGGTTTGGAAAGCAGAACAGTGGCTGATCTTACTGTTGTGACCTTGAGCAAGACCCTTAACCCTTCCTGCTCCAGGGACTGTACAATAGGTGAACCTGTACTCTGACCCCAATGCAATAGAAAATATGCGTAGAAAAACATTTAACTATATGTTGTACTGTGTATAATCATGAATGTGACTAATGAAATTTATGAATAGTCACTAGGCTATTAACGTTAAGTTTACTCATCATTTTCACTCTATGTGTACTGGGATAGGCTCCGGAAGACCCAGTGACCCAGAATTATGGAATAAGGGGGTTAGAAGATGAATGAATGAATGAATGCATTCCATCAAGCTACATGAGGACAATTACTACAAAATTAAAAAAACCTACATTGCAGAGGCTACATTGCCTGACATACTTGTCCTCGTTAATGAGCCGAAACTCTAAACAGGAATTTAACTCATGCCTCATTTTCCATCTTTTCATAAATGATCTGAAAAATGATCTAAAGAAGTGACCAAGGGTTAAATTCAATAACACCATTACACCCACATCTACAAAGCCCAGACCTAACAATGTGCATCAAAAGATTTACCCATCTCTGCTCACTTCCTCATCCTGCTTGGATAGCGTTCGCTTGGTCTCTCCAAGCTAATTAATGTTCCTCAGGTTGGTGCATCTCTGATCTAAGACATAACAACTGTCATCAGATCAAAATCTTTGGCAAGAGAATCAGTGATCCCTTCTGTATTTTTATTCCCTGTCAAATCAAAAGGAAAAAAATGGATCACAAAGTGTCACGAAGGAATGTTTCATAAGTGTTGTGAGCTGAGAATATTAATGACCAGATGGAGAAACCAGAGAGCAGGAGCAAAGAGACATTCCGGAGGTAGAAACTGTGAAGAAAACAATCTGGTGAGATTCATAAGGTTTCTAGGCTTTATGCTGAGGAGAGATTGATAAAAATACCACTGTGTAATAGTTTAAACAGAATAAGGTTTATTAAATATAAATATAGTGGTTAGCATGGTCGCCTCACAACAAGAAGGTTCCGGGTTTAATTCCCAGGCCAGGGATCTTTCTGTGCGGAGTTTGCATGTTCACTCCACGCTTGCATGGTTTTTTTTCTCCGGGTACATTGGTTTCCTCCCACAGTCCAAAAACATGCAGATTAGATTGATGGATGATTCTAAATTGTCCATAGGAGTGAATGTGTGAGTGGTTATTTGTCTACGTGTTGCCCTGCGATTGGTTGGATGGTACCCCTGACTCTCGCCCAATGTGCACTGGGATAGGCTCCAGAAAACTCTGTGACCCTGAATAAGTGCGTAAGAAGATGAATGAATTAATAATGAATAAAATAAACTACTTTATTTTTTCGTTTGTTTGTCTATTCTTTTTGTTCATTCCCTAATTCAAGGTTGATGAACAGCAATGTAGAATGTTATTTAGTCTTATAGACATATTTTTAGACTGTGGGAGGAAACTGGAGTACCTGATGAAACCCACGCAAGCACGGAAAGACCCTTTGCTCAGGACCTTCTTGCAGTGAGACAACTGTGCTGACCGCTACGCCACCGCATTGTAGCCTTATCTGGCCTCCATATTCAAATGTTCTGTGGGCGTCACTGACTTCTCTATCTCCCACGGCAACTATGTGATTTTACGAATGCTAATAAACAGCTACGAGTGCGGCACTCGCTTCCTCTGCCACAATATAAAACATTCAAACACATTCAAATACGTTTCCTGCAACTAAACGAGAATTCTAATGTCTACCAAAGAACAGATGAAGTTCAGCCTGAGGGACACTGAGATGTTCTACCATAAACTCCTAATTAATTGTCTGTTTATTTACTGGATCGTTTATTTATATATTTATTTAATCTGGAAGGTATTCAAGTAATCAGTAGGTTTTGTGTGTGTGTGTGTGTGTGTGTGTGTGTGTGTGTGGGTGTGTGTCTTCTTAAACAGCAATGTAACCTGTAACATCTGTGCCAGAAAAAACCCCATTGAGCTAATTGAGTGACAGAGAGAGAGACACATAGATAGACAAAGAGAGACAGTAAGAGATAGACAGTAAGAAAGAGTCATAGACAGAGAGTGAGAGTGAGTGAGACGTTGAGTGAGAGAGTGAGAGAGTGAGTGAGTAAGAGAGAGAGAGAGAGAGAGAGAGAGAGAGAGAGAGAGAGAGAGAGAGAGAACACACTGAAAAACCCAGTAAAATAAACTACACAGACAGACAACATATAACAAGTGAGACAGGGTCTGCTGGAGTCTATCCCAGCGCACATAGGCAAAAGACAGGGGTACACCGTAGGTTATCAGTCCATCGCAAGAAAAAAGAAAAGAAAAGAAAGAAATGTAAGGTCCGGTGAGATTCATTTAAAAAGAATAGAGAAAAGAAAAAAGAAAAAGGGATAGAATAGAAAAAAGAAAATTCTGAATTACTTACTAAATGTAAGTCAGATTGAAAATAAAAGAACAAAGAAGGACAAAAAGAAAGAGAAAACTGAACAAGCATGAAGATCATTAATGCCAATAAAAACTACTAAACGGAGAGGCAGAGAGACAGAATAAAAAGAACTAGAGAGAGAGAGAGACCATGTTTTAGTGGAGCATCAATTTATGCTGGAGAGACAGGCTATGGTGGAGAAACAGGCTATGGTGGAGAGACAGAGAGGAAGGACAGACAGAGCATAAAAAAGAGTAAGAATTAGAATGACAGAACAAGAATAACAAATAGACAGAGAGAGGGAGAAATATGGAAAACAGAACTTTAATGAGAGACAAACTGAGAGAAAAGAGAGAGAGAGAGAGAGAGAGAGAGTGGGGGGGGGTAGAGCACAAGAACGGAACCATAAAACTAGCACTGCTGCTAGCATAATTGTACTGTGAATTGAGCTACCACTGCTTACCCCTTGAACCATGACCTTCAGTTATCACAGTGGTAGCTTGGTGGTACAGGGAATTGGACCTTCTAATGACAAGACAATAGTCCTCCCTCATCCACCATTTTTTAGTCTGTTGTTCATAGACGACATAAACCTGTGATGTCACAATTTCACATTTTCTTATCCTGGTATTTTAAGAAAAGATAATAAAATGTAATATCTGCAGCATGGATTAATTAAATCATAAAAATAATTAATTATAACTAGTAATGATATTATAATTCTATAAGGAATCGATAGACATTATAATTCTATAATTAGATAATAATGACATAATTCTATAATTAATGAATAATGATTGTATAATTCTATAATTAATCAATAATGACTTTATAATTCCATAATTAAATAATAATGACATTATAACTCTATAATTAATCAAAAATGATATTAGAATTCTATAATCAATCAATAATGATATTAGAATTATATTACCTTAATACTGTAGTTTCATTAAAATTTTTTTGCTGATTAAAAAACCTTTCTAAATTTATAAAGCCGGCACATCCCGGAAAATTGACCCTTGTGTGTATTTTAATAAAAGAAATCCCATAATTTCACATAAAACAGACAAAACCTGGAGGCTTTAATAAAAAAACACAAAAAACATAAAGTAAAGCACCAAACTACCAACGACACAGGATTCATTCATTCATTCATTCATTCATCTATTTATCTTCTAACCCACGTATTGCCTAATTCGGGGTCACGGGGGTGTGTTGGGTCCTACACAGGGCAAGAGGCAGGGGTACACCCTAGACAGGTTGCCAGTCTATCGCAGGGCCACACATAGACAAACTATCACACACATGCACGCACGCACGCACACACGCACACACACACACACACACACACACACACACTATCTAGAATCATCAATCAACCTAATGTACATGTTTTTTTGGACTGTGGGAGGAAACCTGAGTACCCGGAGAAAACCCACACAGTCGTAGTGCTAACCACTACTATGACCGTGCTAACCACTACTAACATTATTTATTTATGTATTTATTTATTTCTCTCAAAATATCTTTATTTTGCTTTTTATAACAAAAATTTCATTTAAATTTTATATTTGCTGAAATAAATGTGTACACCGTTTCGAAAGAAAATGTTTCAATCAAATATATTACTTTTATTGAAAAGGAGATATTGTTCTGTACATCCTCTCATCCTCTTGTTTCTCTGAGTTAGAGAGTTTTCACTTTTTTGTAGATTTCTTTCTTTTTTTAATAGAAATAAAAGGTTCCTCTGTGTCTGTTAGCACCCCATCGACTCCATAAAACACAACAGATATTGCAAGCGTTCTGGGAACAGGAAATCCACACAGCAACGGTCGATGCGGAACACGAGGTTCTGTACATTATTGCATGGTTGCAGAACATCTGCAGATTTTAGTGCAGGAATTTTAAAGAAAAAGAAAAAAAAAGATGGAGAAATTCACACTTGGATGTGGTTAGATTTGGACAACTGGATGGTTATTCTATATGTGCCGTGTGTGTGTGTGTGTGTGTGTGTGTGTGTGTGTGGTTTTGGACTGTGGGAGGGAACCGGAGTACCCAGAGAGAACATACAAACTCCACACAGAAAGACCCCTAGTCTGGGAATTGAACCCAGGGTCTTCCTGTTGTGAAGAAGTTGTGCTAACCGGAGTCAGAGTTACTGACTTTTCAACAAGAAAAGTGTGTGAGGATTCAAGAGTTAAACAAGAAAATGGGATATTTCTGTGTGTCCCCGTGTGTCTGTGTGTGTGTCCGTGTTTGTGTGTGTGTGTGTCCGTGTGTCTGTGTGTGTAAAGGAAATAACAATAAACTAATGGGTAACCGATCAAATTTTCATCTAATTAAGAAACTTTTTGACTACATCAGTATAAAGAAAAAAAACCCAGGAAATGGAGGAAGAGGAACAGCACTGGTGATGAAGCATCATCGACTACACAGTACGAAACATCACACGTTCCCTGACTACATCGAACCACTGAATACAACACGGAGCATCGGATTGTTGCAGGTTCATGATTAGATTTTCTTTTCTCAGCCATGTGTGTATCCAGAAATGGGGTTTCCACTGAAGAGGAAGACCGTGATCATTCAAGTCAAACAGGAAGTAAAAAAAAAACCAAACATCTTTCTTCTTGGACCATAAAAGAAGAGGATTTTTTTCTTTCTCTCTTCCTTCTAGTAGTACATGAAAACTTGGACCATTAAGAAGCTTCCACATTTTTTCCACCTCAAGCTATGACATCTTTGTGATCCGGTATTTCCCCAGAATCCTGGAACAGATAAAAGGTTTCACCCTTTCACCAGTCAGTATGGGGTAAAAAGGATGGAGCTGCTGGAGGACCGGATGGGGCCTGGTGCTCCTCTTAGGAAGGAGGCTGGGAGTGATGGAGTCTGAAAGATTGATGTGTTGGGGCGCGGGTGGAGAGAGATGGACGGAATAGTGGTGGTGGAGAAGGGTGTGGAGATAAAGGCTGGAGAGATGGGTTTCACAAGGTCCTTCTGAAGTGCAAGCTTTGCCTGCAGAGAGAAAGAAAGAGATGGAATTCAAAAGAATGGGTAAAAATATTTATACACATTCACATTACGCTGATTAATAGTTTAATATAAATCATCAAACCGCAATTCATGCAGTTTTTAAAAAAACACAGAAGCCATGCTGTGAAAAGCGTAATGACGTGTCACGTCTATAATCAGTGATTTCTTCCTCCTGGCTATTCTGAAAAGGTCACGCCATGATCTCCAGCTTTTGTTAATCGTGCATCTTCATCTGAAAGGAATTCTTAAGTAAGAGTTTACCAAGAATCAATCTGCATCCAAAAACAGTATTTTAGTTCGGATTCATACTGTTGGAAACACTGTATGTAAGAAATATACACCGTATTGCCAAACGTTTTTGGTCACCTTAGCATCACAAACGCATGTGATTTCAATCTTCTTCCAGATTGATTCCCATTGTTACTATTGGATGAAGCTTCAGTCTTCCAGTAAAACCTTCCAGTCCACTGTGGGGCTTGAATGTGAGAATCTCTTCATTCAGCTCCAACAGTATTAGTGAGATCA
>JAOTRA010004055.1:0-10059 GCA_026260255.1 Pseudolaguvia tuberculata | reverse complement strand
ACGCACTCTCCATTACTTTACACTGTTGACCCCAGGTACTTAAACTCTTCCACCTTCACTACCACTTCTCCCTGCAAGCTCACCACTCCATTGCCTTCCTTCTCAGAAACACACACATGTACTAAGTCTTACTCCTGCTGACGCTTTCTCCAGATCCACAAACACACAATACAACTCTTTCTGACATTCTCTATACTTCTCCATCAACATACTCAAAGCAAGGATGGCATCTGTAGTACTCTTCCTTGGCATGAAACCATACTGTTGCTCACAAATGTGCACCTCTTCCCTCAGCCTGGCTTCCACTACTCTTTCCCATAACTTCATGGTGTGACTCATCAACTTGATTCCCTGTAGTTACTGCACACTTGCACATCTCCCTTATTCTTAAAAATCGGTACCAGAACACTCTTTCTCCATTCCTCAGGCATCCTCTCACCTCCCAGAATCCTGTTAAAGAATTCAGTCAGAAACTCCACTGCCATCTCTCCTAAACATCTCCACGCTTCTACTGGAATGTCATCTGGTGTAACCGCCTTTCCACTCTTCATCTCTTCACACTCATTACTCTGTGATTAGCAATTTTGTAGGATTTTTACAAAGCTGGTCCCGGTTGCTGATGGAAGTGGTAGCCTAGTGGTTAAGGAGTTGGACTAGAACCAGAAAGGCGGAGTTCGATTCCCACCTCCACCAAGCAACCACTGTGGGCCCTTGAGCAAGGCCCTTAACCCACAATTGCTCAGTTGTAAAAAAAAAAAAAAAGAGAGAGAGACCAAATGTAAGTCGCTGTGGATAAGAGCGTCTGCGAAACGCCAAACTGTAACTGTAACTGCATCCTTGGGTGTATGAAGCTTGGTAAAAAAAGAAAACATGTCGCTTTTATAGCTTGGCTACCAAAGCTTCAGATATCCAGGCCATTTCAGCAACATTCAATATTTCTCTGAATGCTTCATCTCAAAGTTGACTCAAATTGTAATCTTTGAACACAGCAAATCAAACACACTAAACTTTAACTTCAGTAATTAAATAGTTAGCAGTCCAGGCCTTCTTGAAAATCCTGCATTCAGCATCTACCTGGATGAAAGCAGTCTTGACACTTGCTTGCAACAACGGTAATTCAGTAACACCGATCACTTACATACGTTACATACCTATGCGCAACATAAAAAAACAACTTCTAAATAAAAGCAATGTACATTCAAAATATACAAACATACAAACATTACACAGTCTGGTCAAAGTCAACCAAAGGGTCATATGCTACCCACGAGCTGTAAAATGCCCAGGTCTGTTCTAGATACCTTTGCTGGTGTGTGACAATAAGGTGTTCACTGTCATTAGGGCTTTTTAGTACTTTTGTGATATTTCAGAATTTCCAATAATTATCTTTTATGGTTGGTTATGATTTATTGGTTAAGAAAGGTGGTAGTAGTTACTTTAGAATCTGATTTTTCACTCTGACCCCAACCATCCTGTGCCAAATAGCTGATCTTTCACACTGACCCCAACCTTCCTGTGCCAAATGTTGTAATTTGAAATGTCAATATGATGCATCTAAACTACCTAGAACAACCAAAAAGTATTTTCCCCATTTGTCATCAGGACGAAATATTCTTTTATTTTATTATTATATTTTTTAAACCTATTGTTACCAAGCTCTTCAAATCAACTTGTCCAAAACAACTTATTATTTAAAAAGACCTTATAACCGCATCACCACTACTTTTCCTGGATTTCATATTACAAATCACAGTGCACCTAGCTGATTAACAGATTTTTCACATGGTCAAATGTGCATATAAAACAGTAAAATGGCATTCAGGAAAGATTGTGTTTTTGTATTTTATGGTGTTGTATGTTATTCATTCTTTTATTCATCTTCTTACCAGCATAATTCAGGGTCACAGGTGTCGGGTGGAGCCTATCCCAGCACATATAGGGCAAAAGGCAGAGGTACACCCTTTTGAATAAAATGATGTCAGAAAACACCCGCCTTGGCATAAACACACACCCTCAGTGAAAATGGCAGGAGGCAGTAATGAGCAAGATGATTTACACTGTGTTTGGATGCAGATACAATCCAAAACTTCATTTTACACCTTGAGATAATCAGAATGAAGTGTGAGACAGCGCAGCATGACAATGCACTCTCATCGGTTAAATGCTAAAGACACACAAAAACACGCGCGCACACAGAAACAGAAACACAAACAACTTAAAAGTCTGTATAGATAAACTGGTTTTTTTTGGGGGGGGGGGGTGTTGGTGGAGGTGGGCAGTATCACTATGAGTTTTGGCCTGCTGATTTTAAACAAAAACACATTTTGGTTGTTTTCTGGTTTGTCTGGAAAAAGTCGAGTTTTTTGCACAGGGCCCTGACTCAATCCTGGGAAGGTTGGGGTCAGAGAGAAAAAATCAGCTATAATACAGCACTCCTGGAGCAGGAAGGGTTAAGAACCATGCTCAAGTGGCGGACTTGGCGGGGTGGATTTTAAACCCAAGTCTTCAACAAATCAGCACCTTAACCATTTGAGCCACCACTGGCCATGTGGTGTGATCATGCAGGCAAAGTATCACATCTTTAAATTGTTGTAAGTAAATATTGAATTTGATTTTGGTAGCACAATATCAACAGAATGTCTATGAAAAATATTCTACATAATTTTGTCTGTAGAATCACTCGTCGTCATTTCTGTGTGTGACCTTGCTTGTATTAGTATGCATTTGTGTCTCCCACTCTCACACTTTTCTCACCCACTTCCTTTTTACTTATAATGAAATTGGAAGCTTCTGCTCTGAATTACAATATTTTACCTGATCTGAGAGGTTTATCCTTCTGACACACACACACACACACACACACACACACACACACACACACACACACACACACACAAATACATAAAGGCAAGAGAGTGAGCACCATCAATGAATTATTCATCATATACACACGCTTAAAGAGCGGCTCTGTGTGAGAAACTGGCTACACACTAGCACTCTGTGTATATGTGTGTGAACTGTGAAGTCCAACTGCGAGAACAACACAAACAGTAGGGGGAAACAACTGAGAGAGACAAAGAGACAGTCGGCTCAAATATTAATGGATCACACTACAAAAGAACTAAGAAAGAACTAAATACTGAGTGTATTTACCAGTATAAAAAGATATTTTTACCTTTCCTACTAATTGCTCCATATTGTGATAATAAAAAATAAACAAAAAATAACAAACAATGAAGAATTTTTGGCTCATTTTCCAAATTTAAGTGGTACTTTCAAAAAAAGTCCATCTAGCGAAGCCACTGCATAAGGGAAGCCATGTGGCATCTTAAGCTGGGGTAAATTAGACATACAATTAGAGGGTCTATTGGGACATTCTATAGTATCCGGCATTCTTGCTAAGTTTATTTTAGGGAGATGGAAGTGGACAATGAATGCTACTTTCCTTGTTTACAAATTTTGACTTTCGGGGGAACGAGGATCTGCTGGTCCAAATCCCAGCGCACACAGTGCGAGAGGCAGGGGTACGCCCAGGACAGTTCGCCAGTTCATCGCAGGGCACAAATAGACAAACAACCATGCACACACATTCACTCCTATGGAACATTTTGACTCACCAATCAACCTAACATGCATGTTTTTGGACGATGGGAAGAAACTGGAGTACCCAGAGGTAACCCACGCAAGCACAGGGAGAACATGCAAACAAATGTACAAATAACATACAAACGAATGTACAAATAATCTACAAACAAATGGACTTTCTTCATTTCATAAATAACATAATACATGCACAACTACACAACATACCAAAGGTTTTTTAAGATGCTGGAAATGCCATAATACACCCTTTATCTAACACTCACACAACCTAAACAAAAGCTAATAAGTTACTGTTTTCCGGTATTTTGTTGTGCAGGTTTCCCATGAAAGCCCATTCTGGCTGTCTTTCAGTACATTTGGACCTTTGCCCTCTGTGGTTTCACTTAGATTACAGTCCAAATTAGCAACTAACAAGTGAATGGTGCTACCAACTATGTTTCAATGCATACTAATCTACTGGCTTTGCTTACTGGCATGAAACGGTTATATGCTGTTTTAGCTAACACTTTTGACTTAATGAATTGGACACATAATACATCCCTTTTTTTATACTGTTTTTTCTTTATATTATTAGTTTGCTAATTTTGTGTTGCTAGACAAAAGACCTGGGCTACAAAGCAGCTTGGCACATAAGTTATCTGAGTAACATATCCAGAGCGACATTTATCACTATTTATATAGGTGAGCAATTGAAGGTTAAGGGTCTTGCTCAGAGGCCCAGCAATGGTAACTAATTAGCAGTCCAACCAATAACCACTGAGCTACCATTTCACATTTAAAGCAAGAAAAGACCTTCAATTTTTTTTCAGCATCATAAGGTTAACAATTCAATATTTAGAATAGTATTAAGTATACATGCAACCCAAGTAATAACAATGTCACTCAAATACAGAATATAAACACATGTATTGCAACATCTGATATCAAATCCATATATGTTATTCAGTCTCACTCCTATAAATACTTTTGTGAGAGAGCTTCTAAGATGTCTAATGCAAGACAGTTTACAGATATACAGCTAACCCCAATTAGTTTCTGAATATAATGCATAATACTTAATTCATGTAAAGCGTTCAAAAACATCTATATGATACAATAGAAATGTGTTAGAATTTCAATAGAAAATACAAACCCAGATGTTTTACTAACCTGACCTTTTATATGTTAACATCAAAATCCTCTACCTTTATTATCATTAGTGCCTCTGGAAAGCTCTCTCAGTTACACACACAGATGAACAGGCAGCTGGTGGACATGCTAATTCTGTCTCATGCACAGCCCACGTACCAGAAAGAGCCATTAAGAATGTGTAGTAAGTGCCTGTGTATGTGTACTGCCTTAGGGCTTGAGTGGTGCAGAGAAATCACTCATCCTCCGAAGAGCAAAAGCACAATGGGCACATACTCATCCTCCTCCCCCACAAGCATTTTACACCATTTTCTTTGAAAATCTAGCTAAAGCATAGACATGACGCTCAAATACATAAGCATCGTGACAGAATTGTCTATGAAAAGAAAGTAATTTATTCATACATTTATGAATATATTGACATTTGAGCTGGCAATTCTGTAGACTGTATGTATCTTTGAAAGCCATATATGGGACCATGAACATGTTTTAGAGCTCAACTAGAACAAAGGAAGCCATTGGTTTATAAATATGTAAATATTAGGAATCTATGTTAGGAACATCATTAGGAATTATGTTACTTTTACACATGTATATCATTGTTCTGGTGTTTGCATGTGTTATAAATATGTCATCATGGTCATATATCTGAAATTTACTATTTCATAACATCCTTTAAATTTTATTCCACACTCTTTTGTTAACACATCCTCATGTGGATGTACCAAAATAAGTCAAGTTATTATTATTCCTAAATGTAAAAATACAAAATATATTTAAAAATTAAAATAGAAATCATATGTATTGATACACTCAGTACTCTTGGAAAAATGCTGGCTGGGAGGGGGCTTTGTAATTCAGGGTCACAGGGGTCTGTTGGCGCCCATCACAGCTCACATAGGGAGGAAACCGGAGTACCCGGAAGAAACTCAAGTAAGCACGGGGAGAACATGCAAACTCTGCACAGAAAGATTCCTGGCCCAGGAATCGAACCCGGGACATTCTTGTTGTGAGGCGACCTTGCTAACTACTACGCCACTGCACCGCCCCCTGAGCTCATCATTTTCGAAATAATGAATGTCATGCACATAGTTTGTGACTATTTCCTGTCAGGAAATAGATTTACTTAAGAGCAAGTTCAGTGAGCAGACAGCTAGGTTTTTCTGTTACGGCAAAAAGAAAAAGGAGAATTTTTTTTGGACTGCCCACACATGGTCCAAAAATACCCAGACTGAAGACTGGCACACTCCCTGCCCTTTTAAGCCATGTTCAACTGAGTGACATTATAAAATAAAAAGTTATAATTAGAAAATAGCTTGTGACATTATCTCCCGAGCATGTAGGCGTAATGAAAAAAGACGATACAAGAGAGTATACAAAGAGTATGAGTATATTTCATCCCAGTGACAAGGTGGTAATGCAACTATACCTCCTAGACAATGAGCAAAAATGAATTAACTGACTCACAAAGTCCAAAATTAGCAACAGAAATGCAACGCTAACATCAGCAAGTTGGCACTCAGTTAAACAACATAGTTTTTAACAGTCGCTGATGCCTTTGCAGACAACCACATTTGTAGTCTGAATGGCAATATGACAATAAATATGGTGTGGTCAGAGAAATGTGACACAGTTCATAGATTTTGTATCATATTGCAGGATGTGGTGTTGTACTGCCATTATTCCATAAAGTGGTTTTATTTACACTGTTTATAAAGTAAATAAATATTCTATAAAAGCATTGTACAGTTGCACTGTGGGATGAGAGAATAAGAAACAATAATTTTCCAAGATTATAGAGAATGTAAGTTTATGCTTTTAATACTGTTCAACAAGATATTTACTTTAAATAAATACTGCATGTTTTCAGATATTGTTCTTTAAAAAATGTAAAGTCTTTTAAAAAATTAAATTTCGCAAATGCACTATAGGGACAAAAGTACTGGTCCCAACCATTAGAACCATTCATCTATAGATGTTTTTTAGTGTCCTATTACATATTTACTTACTCCTATAATAATCTTCACACTTCTGGAATAGCATTGTAATTTATCCCAAAGGTAGGGTTGAGATCAGACCTCTGATCTGTGCAAAACAATCAATTTCATACACTACATTTATAAATGACCATGTCTTTATGCAGCTCAGGGGCTTTGTACACAGAGTCATTCTCCTGCTGTAACAGTAGCTATGCAAATCAAATAGAGTGAAGGGAAAAGTTCATGCTGTCAACTTTGTGGCAAACGATAAAGATATGCAGATAAGGTCATTTATCTATGTTTATTCATTAGACACTGTTAACAAACCTTTATTACAGGTTGAATAGCATTTTTCTATAGGCTATGAATTCTGCTTTGCATGTATAATCATGATTGATCTTTATAAAAATGTGAAATTGTTCAAACAATTGTCTGAAATGCACATTTTTGGATAAATAATTTTATAATACACCTTGCACAAGACTTAATCTAATCATTTAGGAAAGCCCAACACATCCAGGAGGCATCTATATACTGTATTTGTGGATATATTTGTGGATATGGGATCGTCACTGCTTGACTGTTGTAATGCAATTATACTAGAGTGGTCACATTGGATTGTCTATGGAATAATTACTCCTATGCCTGAGCAAGTGTATTAAAGAGTGTGTGTGTGTGTGTGTGTGTGTGTGTGTGTGTACACGCAACGTGCTTTGAAGTAGGCTGGTTGTTTTCCTGTCACAAGTATTGCCAGCATACACTTTTTATTGACCCCTATTATCACACTATAGACTGTGTATTGTAGGGTAATTCTTTTTACATACTTACAGACTGCTATGTAGCAAAGTGGTTAAGGCATTGGATTACTATTTGAAAGATCAGGGGTTCGATTCCCAGGCACCACAAAATTACTACCTTGAGAAAGGCCCATAGCCCCCAATTGCTCAGCTGTATGAAAAAAAATCAATGTTGCTCTGGATGAAGGTGTCTGTCATAAATGTAAAAAAAATGACTAGGGCAGTTATTATCATGTGATATTGACATCATTAGTCATTCATCAGTGCTCTTTAATTTTAATATTTTTATTTCAGTTTTGAGACAGGTATCAAAGGGTATATAAATATGCATTAAATTATCAGCAAACGATACGATACTTAACAGTTCTTTACATTTTCTTTTAGCTTATATCAGTTTCAGACACGTCTTTTTATATTGTTGAAAAGTAAGTGAAATGACTGTTATAACAATGAATGTTTGTTTCTATTAGTAGCATTGTTATAATTAAATTAAAAACAACTAAAACTATAAATAAATAAGACTGTCTTTTTTTTCTCTTTTATTGATGACAGTGGTATAGGCCTAGTTGACAAGCTACCTTATTAACTTATACATAGTTTATTTTCTATTGTTTACTATGAAAATGAAATACACCATGTGTCTGTACTGTATTCATATAAAAAAATTTTTGGGTCTTTTGCAGGACTGTAGACCCTTACCAACCAGGATCATCTTCAATACAACACTTCTAAATGAGGTGTTGCATGAACATCCAACTTAAAGAAAATGCTGATAGAGAAGAACAGCACAAGAGTTTACTTTAAAAGTTGGTTAATAGTTGAACAGGGCCAAAGTTGGAAGTTGGTCACAATCACTTTGAAATTGAAACTTCACCGAAACTAAGAGACCTAAAGCTGTTTCTGCATGACATTACCCCTGTGTACAAAGCTCCTGAGATAAAACTAAAAACATTCTGGGATGAACTGAAACACTGCGTACTCCCAGACCTTTTCCACCATCAGTGCCTGATCTCACTAATACCATTAGGACTAAATGAACAAATCCCCACAGGTATGCTCCAAATCTAGTGAAAATAGACTTAGAGCAAGAGTAAGACTTCATTAGGATATTAACACACATATTTCATAGTTGTTCAACTAGGTCTACGGGTAGCCTAAATGCATTTTAAGTATAAAGTCTTGTATAATAGAGGTAGATTGACTGTAACGGGCATCTAACATCTGCACACCATTGCATGAAATGTAAAGACAAGGGGCGGTGCGGTAGCGTAGCGCTGTCCAAACTTTTCAGCTAAGGGGCTGAAAAAATGTAATTAACAATTAAACAGCAGTTTGGGGACCGATTACACACTCGAGATCCAAATAAATAAGAATTCACCATATTCATCACAGGATTCAGAACAATGATAATGTCCACATATTTACACACAAAGCTTGAAAAAAGGCTGATCAAATTCGCAGCTCAATAAAGACGCATGTGACACACACAAACACACACGTGTTATCATGAAAAATAATAACTAGGAGCTAAATAAACTTTTATATAGTATTTCGTTTTTATGATTATCTAAGCACCTTATCAGCAGCGAAGCTCCGCGAAACTGCTGTTTAATGAATAGCACCGCCCCTTGACAGGCTGAACGGAATTGCAGGCACCAACCCATTTCAAAACTCTGCCACTAAATGGCAGTATTTCATCTCAAAAACGTAACATCCACATAAGCTGCAGCTGATTTTGGCACGATACACATAAATTTCCATAATTGTGTTCGTAGATAAAAATGGTTCCGCGGGCCGGATGAGAGGACTTTGCCCGGCTGGCCCGCGGGCCGTTGTTTGGACACCCGGCGTAGCATGGTTGCCTCCCAACAAGAAAGTCCCGGGTTTGATTCCCGGGCCAGAGATCTTTCTCTGTGCGGAGTTTGCATGTTCTCTTTGCATCTATTTCTGGGTATTCCTGTTTCCTCAGTCCAAAAACATGTACATTAGGTTGACTGGTGATTCCAAAATGCTCATAGGAGTTAATGTATGTGTGGGTGAGTGGTTGTATGTCTATGTGTGCCCTGCAATGGACTCCATGGTGTACTCTTGCCTCTCACCCTATGTGCTCTGGGATAGGCTTAATTCCATGAATATACAGGGTATTAAGGAATATGGGTAAAAAGATGAATGAATTAATGAATTAATTAATTTAAAGACATATTAATTTAAAAAATTTGTTTTGGTATATTTGTAGAAATAAAATATACAAAAAAAGAATTTTAAACCAAAACAACTAGTATGCAATTCTATTAACTGATTATTATTGAATAAAAAAATATAAACTTCATAATATTCTCATCATATTAATTGTAGCAAGTTTGAGAAAGTCTGAGCTTTCCATACAGCTTAATCCAATCTGCAGCAAAATGATGTTTATCTCTCTCACTGACTCCCAAAATCTGCTATAACCAACACATGATGAATTTGATCACAATGAAAACACACACACACACACACACACACACACACACACACACACACACACACACACACACACACACACACACACA
>JAOTRA010004007.1:0-10061 GCA_026260255.1 Pseudolaguvia tuberculata | reverse complement strand
CACACACACACACACACACACACACACACACACACACACACACACACACACACACACACACACACACACACATTGACTGCGGCTTGAGCTGTCTGTGGTCAGACATCTGCATGACTTACTTTGATGTTTTGAAGGTTTATTTTGTAGTCACACACTTAACTCTTCTTTCAGACCTCAAAGCATTCAAAAACATGGATTTTAAGAACCAAAATATTGGCTTGGAACTACTTTTGGCACACATGGATATTGGAGACATTATCGAGGCTGTAGAGCGACTTCGATCGGACAGAGAGGAGGAAGAGGAATCAAACGAGTCACTTGTTGATGGTATATCCGGAGATAACATGGATGAAAACGAGCTTTCGGTTGGCACAGCATCGCCTTGCATAGTTTCCCGAGTGCAGAATGGCAAAGTGAGGTACGGCAGTGTGTCAGACCTGCTGGCATTCGTCAACATGGTATCCAATACACCTGCCTCTACATTTTCCAAGCTAGACGAGGAGCTTGGGGTACTACTGAACAATGTAAGGAATGGGTGTATATGATTCCATAACCTTTCTCAAAAAATAATCTAAACTTGAATGTGGAGTAGTTTGTCAAGAAAGCATATTTCTAGATGTTGTCAGAGCTGTATAGAATCCCAGAAAGGCCAGATATTCTTTCACTTTCTTTTTTGGCACATTTGTACTCTTTTATAACTTACAGTATATTGCAAAAAGCCAGTGTCATCCAAAGAAAGTTCCTTGTGTGATACAGAACAGCTATAATGCATAATGGTGGGGTAATGAATTAGTGAATGGACACAAAATTTGACATACAATGGGTTCAGGAAGAAGCACTGCCTGTTCTTTACTCAGGAGAACAGATTAGCCTGTGAATTTTTGTGAATCTTTGTAGTGACTAATACATTCTATTATAAACTATGGCAGTTTGCCATTGTAGCTTTTATTACAGATTTTAAATGAATGAATGAATGGAACAGTGTGTGTATTACAGCTCACTTCTCTTTTGCACTGCATTCATCCATACAGACAGACATGGTGATAAAAGAAGGTCGATATCGCATTGATTTGGATGTGCACCTGTTTCCATGGAAGCTGACCTACAAGGCTCAAGGATCAGGTCACGTTGCCAAAGGCTCTTTTGGGAAAGTCCATTTGGCACAGGATATCGAAACGCGCAAACGGATGGCATGCAAACGGGTGAGTTCCTGTAGTTGCAAGAATTTGTTTGCTGCCTGCCAAAGTTTTGTATCCACCGCCCTTTACTCCGGGTTAGTGTATTCCAGGGAAAGACACAAGTCTTTTTTCCTGTCAGCGGTATGACTATGTTTTCCCATCAACTCATTAGTGTACATCCTGTTTGGCTGCAGTTAAATAAATAGTTGTAATAGACTCGCACAAATAGTGATGTGTCACTGTGGTTCTTTTCACATTCTGCTTGGAAAGGTCTTTTAATAGTTACAAAGCTATTACATGCTTATAGTTATAGGTCATTAAAGTACAAACAGATGTACCGAAATAGATCAAGGGACTGAAAAAAAAAATGATTAGTCACATACTTGTAGATATCATGTGTGCCCTTATGAGACATTAACAAGGACCAAAAGACCATTAACAAGACAAAGAGGAACCGGAAAGCAATCTACTGCAAAGATAATAACAGTTTTCTTGTTGCAATTAGTGAAAACCTTTGCAAGAGGAAGTAAATGTAACAGGAAAAGACCTGATTTGCCTAAAAGTCTCTGTGCTGTTGAAACCAGAAACCTGACAGGAACTTCATCCCCAAAATGCATTGTACAGATGTCACTCAAGCCTGACCAGTATTAAACAATTATACAAACACCTTTCTAACTGCATTACAATCACATGTTGTTACGAATGTATAATTACATTTTGCAGCTTTGTGTGTTAATAGTAACTAGCCTAGAAAAGTAACTAACCGTAGAAAGCTTTCACATTATTTTAACACTAAAAGTTTGAACCAGCTTTCCAGAGCTCAGACAAACTTCCTGTTAGTTGTTTATGTGCACTGTGGGAGTCCCCTTGTCTGAGACCACAATTGTTTCTCCATTGAAATAAACAGTAGCAGTCGTAACCATATTGTATGTGTTTGTGACCTTGGTGACCATATGAAGCTTAAGCCAAGTAGTTTTTCAAAGTCAATATGTATTTTGACTAGTGAAGAATATATTCTTACTTAAGAATTTCCTACACAGATTCCTTTGGAAAACTTCAAGCCAGCAGATGTGGAGATCCAGGCTCGGTTCCGTCATGAGAACATTGCTGAACTTTATGGGGCTCTGCTGTGGGAACAGAGTTTATATCTTTTTATGGAGGCCGGAGAAGGAGGCTCAATTCTGGAAAAACTGGAGTGCTGTGGTCCAATGCGAGAGTTTGAGATCATTTGGGTCACACAGCAGGTTCTGCGTGGACTGGATTATCTGCACGCGCACAACATCATTCATCACGACATCAAACGTGAGGCTAATGCACTTACACTTCTGGTGTGGAATGTTGCTTTCTTCGGACAAACACCTTCTTTGAATTGGTGCCAGTGTGAATGGTGCATTGTACCAACACACAGTCAACTTTAGTCTATTTGTTGCACCAGGTGGAAAGTCTCGCTTCTTTTTTGTCCATTTCAGCTCTTATATATTTGTCTGAACTGCGTATGAAAGATTTGCCCATATTAGCCACAGGCTGAGTGAATTATTGAATTGCTATGTTTCACATTGACCTAAACAGACATGAGATAAATCATAGATTGTTTTTTTTAAGCAGGATATACATACCATTGAAACCTCTAATCTTATTTCAGGTAAATTAGAATACACCCTTGACTGGTAAAGGCCAGACATTAAATGAGCAGGAACTATAATCTAGGCCAGTGTTAGGAGGAAGTGGTGCTGTGTTTTCTTTGCTGTTTTGTTCTCTGTCGTTTACCTTTTAAACCACAGTCTAACTTGGTCATAGTAAAGTAAGTGAGCTGAGGCCGGCAGCATTCCTTTGCCTTAACGTCAATATGGCTGCTAGTGAAAACCAAGAACCAAATGCTCTGACCTTTATTCAGCTGGAAATTCCAATGAGAGAGAGAGAGTGAGAGAGAGAGAGAGAGATTTGAAAGACAAGTGTGAAAAATGCATAAAACACAGTGTTCTTTAGTATAGTGTGAATTCTTGACCTTTTGCTAACTGAGTTTAAACTTGTTATTGAATATCAGTAGAATATAGAAGAGAAGACAGGAAATGATGTTTTTCTGTGCTGCTTTCAGTCCCACAGTGTGTGACATTCTTAAATAAGAAAGTGTATACTCATTTTGGTCCATCTATCTTTCCTTTTCTTCCACAATGTAGCCAGTAATATTGTGCTAATGTCTGCCAAAGCTGTTCTTGTGGATTTTGGGCTAACAGTACAGATGACAGAAGACGTGTACATTCCCAGAGACCTTCGAGGGACTGAGGTGAGTGCAGATGGACACACATTCAAATAACAAATACACATTTACCTTTTTCTGCTTGCAACTGTATAAGAGATACAAGAAAAGGAATTTACTAGGGTTATAAAAGCTCCCACATATACTGATCACATGGTGTTTTAAGTATTAACATTTCGGTTGCATGATTGTATAAACACCCTGTTGTGTAGTTATATTTAGTAAGGAAACTTTACCAAAGAAAAGAAAGATTAATGTATTTTTCTTGATGTCATAGCAAGGCAACTTTTGCTTTGCCCTGTTTTCTTATATCGGGGAAACTCCCAAACTTATACACACACACTCAGTTTTGATCCTGCCTGGAAAGTCCACTGTACAGATGCTTTGCACTTTGTTGACATACTCTGATTCTTGTTTCTGATTCGAGTGTTTAGTGGTCCAGTCCTTTTCTGTGTTAATTATATTTGGTTTGTATTAGTGGAAAGGCCTCACATGTTCCTCATACGATTGTCTGGAATATTGTATGCATTGTATGCAGCCTTCTGCTCAGCAGAAGGAAGTAAACATCTGCAAAAACAAAGAAAATCCTTCCAAAGTTATGTAGCCTGCCAATAGTTTGGCAGTGAGAAGTGTATTAAATGCTAATATTTATGTTGCTATAGTAGACAAAGGCAATGTTCTAGAAGTACATATTCGAACGTAATGTAAATTTTGGGTCCTGGGTTCGATTCCCAGGCCGGGGGTTTTCTGTGCAGAGTTTGCATGTTCTCCGCGCGCTTGTGTGGTTTTCCTCCGGGTACCTCGGTTTAATCCAACAGTCCAATTACATGCAGATTAGGTAAATCTAAATTGTTCATTGGCGTGAATGTGTGTATGAGTGGTTGTTTGTCTATGTGTGGCCCTGAGATGGACTGGCGACCTGTTCAGGGTGTTCCCTGCCTCTTGCCCTTTGTGCGCTGGGATAGGCACCAGCAGACCCCTGTGACCCCAAATTAGGGAATAAGCGGGTAAGAAGATGAATGAATGAATGAATGAATGTACATTTTTTGTACCTGTCCAGATGTACATGAGTCCAGAACTGGTTTTGTGTAGAGGACACAACACAAAGACAGACATCTACAGCCTGGGCACTACCATTATTCACATGCAGACCGGTAGCCCACCTTGGGTGAGGAGATATCCACGGACAGCATACCCTTCATACCTCTACATAGTGAGTATATCAATTATTTAAAGTTTCAATTGAGGCAAAAAGGATAAAATATTTGATTTAATATGAGGCTTTTGCTTAATGTTGGTTAGAAATTGTTGATCAATTTTTTTAAACTGCAGCATGATGGGATTTCATATTACTTTACACACATTATCATATTTTTGGTAGCGTCTCATTTATAATGATGTGCAGGAACCTAGCTCGGTTACTTATTTCTTTGTCACAGCTGCTTCAGGCTTATTCAAACTTTAGACTTCTAAATCTAATTTGGACTTTTGTCATTTGTTCTTCATGAGTTGATTTCACCAAGCCGCTACTGCTGGGCCCATGAGCAAGGCCTAAATTCCTGCTTGCTTAGTTGTATAAAAGAGATAAATGTAAGTCACTCTGGATGAAGGCATCTGCCGAATGGTGTTAATATGTATAATAGGTGTTAATCTGAATATGTCGAGTAAATACCTGTCAGTTTCACAGTTACTTTAACTTTATGGATATGGAGATATAGATATGACTCCTCCTCCACATCATGGCCACAAAACACACAATGCCCTTCTGGTGGGGGTTAGAAGAACACTAAGGGGATTTTTTTTCAGTCTATGGTTGTTTTTTAGATTAGTTCATGTAGTAACACTAGGTCAGTTAGAGTGTTACTTCCTCTTTGCATAGTCTGGCAGGTTCCTGTTTTCAAAGTTCTTGCTCTTACAGTAAAAACTATTACATAAATGATTGGCTTTTAATCTCTAGTGTTTAAGTCAGTAGGTAGGAAGCAGCATAGAGGAACTTGTATATATCCTGTTAAATTTTTTCTTTTAAATCAAAATAAGTTATTAAAATAGCTTTTATTTCAAAATGAACTTAACAATAAGCTGTCCTTATTAAAAAATATTCCGGTCTTAATAATATATGATGCTCCATTTGGAACTTTTTTATGCTTTGGTTTACTATTTTGTGAGACATCCCATTTAACTTCATTTTTCCAATACATCAGAAACATTTCAGTATCATTTATTCCATATTTGTGAATGGCAGACCTATACAATTAAAAAAAAATTTTTGAACCCTCCCAAGCAGGTTCAGTCTGTGGTTTTGTTATAAAGACAATTATCCTCTCATACTGAAAAGTGGTAGCCTAGTGGTTAACGTGCTCGACTAATACCAGAAAGGCCAGGGTTCAATTCCCACCTCCACCAAGCAACCACTGTGGGCCCTTAAGCAAGACCCTTAACCCACAACTGCTCAGCTGTAAAAAAGAGACCAAATGTAAGTCGCTCTGGATAAGAACGTCTGCCAAATGCCAAACTGTAAATGTAATTAACTATTGCTTAAGATTTGCTGCAGTTTTGCTTTCAGCTTTACATAACATGCTCTGTATCTGAGCACGAGAAGTTGTGACTATATGCCTTTACATAATGTTGATCCGAGACGTTAGTGTTGTTCTTGTCACACCCGGTCCCATATTAGGTTTCAATTAGTTCCTTAATATTATTCTAATGTCAGTTCTACAATCCTCTTTGCATTTATAAACTAATTGAATGCACTTTTCTCTGTGCAGATCCATAAGCAGGCACCTCCTCTGGAAGATATATCAGAGGACTGTAGTCCGGCTATGCGTAGACTCCTGGAACGGGCTCTGGAAAGAGTCCCAGCACGGAGGAGCTCTGCCACAGATCTCCTGCAGGAGGAGGCTCTCCACCCTTCACGAGAAGACCAGCCTCGCTGCTGGAGTCTGGACTCTGCTCTTGGAGACAGCACCCATCCACTTATACGACAACACAGTCATATGAGTGACAGCACGCAAGGTAAACACAGATACTCATACTGGCACTTTCCCTCCATAAAATTATTTGCATTCTTTCAACTTTTCTCTCTTTTTTTTCTAGACTCCTCGACGCTGTACAACGAAGATTCTGGCCCATTTAAAAGAAAGGGTTCCCTTTATGTAGATCTTGGAGCTCTGGCTGACTACTACAACTTGGTTCGTGGACCACCATCTGCAGAGTATGGCTAGGCGAAGCCATGGGACTGTTTGAGTATACACAGTTTTTGTAGGACTTGCAGAACATGTATAAGGTACATGTTTAAGTCCAAAAAATACGGTGCAGATCATCCATGCTTGCATGCTTTGTCATCATAAGTTGGCACCAAAGGTACTAATTAAAAGGGCAGGAAACTACACATACCTTCAGATATGCTTACTGGTATGAAATCAGAATGAAAGACTAATAGCAGTACTAAGTAGAGATGTAAACGAAATGCTTTTTATGATTAATGATAAAAAAAAAGGAAAATCATTGTGTCAGGGTGGAGCTCATGTCTTCAATCATAAGCTGATTATTATAAGAAAATAGTTCAGAAAATGTGTAACGGACTATAAGGAGGAAAATGGAACAACATACATTATAGCAAGTCTACTCAAATGTTTAATTGAAGTGGATTATTAGACTTTAGGAATGGACGTCTGTTATTTTGTATTTTTAATCATTTACTCTTAGAATTGTACTGTCCGGGGTGCCGGGTCCAGTCAGTAGTGCTTAAGTGTCATAGATGCAAGCTCAAACATTAAGTCAAGTAAGCGACAGGAGGAGCTTGTATTGAAGAAAAAGACAATAAATACGGCAAAATATAAAAAAAATAAGAAAACTTTTTTTTATTAATCATAATCAGTAAAAAGTAAAATGTTTGATTAATCAAGGTTTTAATAATTACAAATCAGGCTGTCCCTTTAAGCGTCTATTTGATGGATTTAAAGTTTATGCCAGTTTTACATTCTAGAACCTTGAAGCTAAAAACTTGCCATATGGCAAGAGGGCACACATAGACGAACAACCACTCACACACACATTCACTTCTATGGGAATTTTAGAATCACCACTCAACCTAATGAACATGTATTTGGACTGTGGGAAGAAACTGGAGTACCCAGAGGAAACCGTCGCAAGCGCAGGGAGAACATGCAAACTATGCACAGAAAGATCCTGGCCCGGGAAAGGAACCTGTGCTACTACCGTGCTAACCACTAAGCCACCGCGTTGCCCAAGGATCAAATCCTTGTAAAAAAAATCCTTTTTCTTTTCTTTTCTTTTGTGTTGGTACTGTGTGGATAGAATGAATGTATCAGCTGTTGAGGACAAAATTATTATAGTACAGTGCACGGCATTTTTTTATTGACTTTATTTTCTTTGCTCAATAATACTCGATAAGAATGTTTACCTGTGATTGTGTTTGTGCACTGTTGTTATTTTCAGTCTTTCTGGAAAATCCAGTTATTCCTGTGGAATGTACGGTTTTACTGAGTACTTGCAGTGCAAACGGAACATGTGCTTTAGCCAAAACTGTATTAAAGATAAGGATGTATTCATTTCTGGAGTAGTTCTGTGACCTGTGACCTTAAATATAGCCAGTAATACTTCTGTTAGTGAGCTTTTCCTTTAGTTCTATTTACTTTAATATGAAGCGTTTTCGGCAGTCAGATTATGGTATGGTATGAATGTGCTCTGTGTTAACATTCTGGAATATACATTGATTTTAAGGTCACCATTGGTTATTTTTAAAATGTTAATAGAAATAAAAGTATATATGAGTGAATGAAGTTTGAAACATCTGCCTTTTTATTGGTACCTACTGTAGTAGTATAGAATAAGTTTTATTTTCTTTGAAAACACTACTTGCATTAGAACAGGTAAACCCATAGAAGGTTTAGAGGAAAACACCAGTTCTGAAGAAGAGTTCAGTTATTACGTTCTAGAAACCACACACACACACACACACACATCTATAATTAAATAAACCACAAATGTTGTTATCAAATACAGATCTCTGACTGTCAGCTCCAACAAGAAAAGTACTTTAATGCGTTCATATGAAATAATAGTTATTTAGAAGAACAGAAGTTTCCCTGTTGTAAATATGACTCAATTGAACTGTTGTGAGGGTGCTGTTCCCTGCAACTGTAATCTCTCACTAATATTTGCCTTAAAGATGGATTATATTTGCTGTCGGATACCTGTGTACAAAAAAAGAACTATTTTTCCGTGCTTTTCCTATTGTACAACAATATTATTTAATCTCTGTCTCTCGAGTCTCATACTTCACTAGACAGGAACAGAATATAAGCAATCAAATCTGCTGATATTATTATGGGTCACAAAGATGTACTAATTATTTATCAAATTATATGAATTCATGTATATAGAGTTGATAATGTTTAGGTCAGGATCCGATTCCAAAATGGATTCTTAATCTACACTTTTGTCTAATTCTTCTGCTGGGTAAATACATGTTTACGTCATTACGTTTTAAGCAGAATTAGAGTTTAGTTTATAGTTTCATCCATCTTCAAAAAAAGAGGATTCGGTTTGATAAAGGTTCTTTCATTAATAAAGTTCTATATATATATATGCAAGTGTTTTGGTGACTATGTGCGTAGTGTGTTTATACACTTTTAAATAACTATATATAAATCATCTTACATTCTAATTTTACACAAGACTGGACTAAAGACAGACAACAAACAAAACTTTGAAGCTATTAGAGAGAAACGGAAACAGAAAAAGAGAATTAAAACAGAGAAAAGGAAAGAAAGTAAAGAAACTGTAGATGCCCTGAGCGAGACCAAGAGAGAAAAAGCAATACACATCAATTTCAGTAGAAAAAAAGGAAAGGGAAGTGGGTTCCTCTATCAGTCGTCTGCTAACGTCACGGCGACTCTGAAAGCACAAGAGTGTGAAAAGGTATTCCCTGATCTTATGACTGCTTTATCTTACAGAGATTCATGGCGTAGGGGAACATTTGTCACATTCTACATCTGTCTATATCTGCAACCGAGAAACATGAATCAAAAATAGTCATATACAAATACTGCACATATATGCAAAAATATGTTATATTATGACACTAAAGAATCTATTTTGACCTACAATATTATAATGACCTATAGATAATAATAATAATAATAATAATAATAATAATAATAAATAGGGAGGTGTGGTGGCGTAGTGGTTAGGACGGTTGCCTCACAACAACAAGGTCCCGGGTTCAATTCTCGGCCTTGGGGTCTTTCTGTGTGGAGGTTGCATGTTCTCCCAGCGCTTGCATGGGTTTCCTTTGGGTACTATGGTTTCCTACCACAGTCCAAAAACATGTACATTAGGTTGATTGGTGATTCTAAATTGCCCACAGCAGTGAATGTGTGTGTTAGTGGTTGTTTGTCGATGTGTGGCCCTGTGATAGACTGGTGACCTGTCCAGGGTGTACCCCTGCCTCTAGCCCTATGTGCACTGGGATTGGCTCCAGCGGACTCCTGTGACCCCGAATTAGGATATAAGAGGGTAAGAAGATACAGACAATGGCATTGCGAATATTAAGCGGAAAGGATTTCTAAAGGCAAGTATAAAATATCATCAAAATATCATAT
>JAOTRA010003987.1:0-10062 GCA_026260255.1 Pseudolaguvia tuberculata | reverse complement strand
ATTCTGTAAAGCTGCTTTGAGGCAATAACTGTTGTAAAAAGCGCTATACAAATAAAACTGAACTGAATTGAATTGAATTAATTATATATCGCAAGCTAACAAATCCGTTATCACTTTCCCCACCTCAAATTGAATTGATAAAATTTTCAAATGAAATTAGACCATTAGGGTTAAATCAGGCCCATTGAGTGGAGGCAGACATACAGCCACAATTAATGGGTGGACCATTGAGAGAAAACCATTGAGAGAGTTTGAAGGACAACTACATAGACACTACAAAGTAATGTCTGAGATGACAGTTTAATAAAGGCAGACATGAGCAGCAACCAATCCTGATAGTGTGTAGTGAGGATTTCACTCTTTATAGTGTAAGTCGGAAAAGTGTTTAAGTTTATTGTGACATGTCCTGACAGTCATTTAAGTTTATTGCTAAAAAAGGTTTTGAGCTTCATTGTAAGAGTAAACACACTACGAATGTTATGTATTTGACACTGGACTAAGTTCATCACCAAGTATTCTGCAGTTCTGCAGAAACATGATCATAAAATCAACTCTCCAGCGAGGAATAGTTTGCCATTGATTGTTTGTAAATTGCCCTGATACTCATTTCTATCCAGGGGAGAATAATCCTCTAAAAAATGATTGCAGCAATTAAAAACATAAATCACAGCTGTGAGAGCTTGTGTCCACATCAGGTATTAGCTTTGCATGTGGAGAACAAGATATGACTATATTGTGTAAATGACTATATTGAAGAAGCAGAAGGCAGCGCAGCCATCAAAAAATGTAATGAAATAAACTGTTTTTCTTCAGAACTGTATGTGTGTTAAGAGTGAACAAGACAAGCCACAGCTTGCTAATGGAGGATTTCAGACAAGCCTTTCAGAAGCTGTGTAAGGAAGCAGGTGTGGAACCCCAGGAGTCTGTCCTAGTTCAGCTACAAGAACACGGAGCTGTGCCCAGCAAGACCAAACTGGACCTGAGTTGTCAGAGCCTGACCATGGAGTCCTGTTCCATACTGGGCAAGATGCTGCAGATTGACACACATTTTACTCAACTCATCCTCTGTGACTGTATGCTGAGTGAGGAAGGTAATAAAGATTCTGTGCACTGTGAAAAATTTGTAGCAACAACTCCAAATAATCATAAATAATCTGTGTTTTAGGTCCCGGGTTCGATTCCGGGACAAGGGCTCTTTTCTATGTGGAGTTTGAATGTTCTCCCTGCACTAGCGTGGGTTTTCTCTGGGTACTTTTCCTTCGTGTAAAAAAAAGATTCAAAACCAAAGTACTTAAGTACAGTGCCTTGCATAATTATTTACCCGCATCAAACACTTTATTTCACCTATCCAATGTTTATGAGTGCATATCCCATTTTCCTGCCATTTACAGGCTCCAAGCTTCTTTTAAAAGGGCTGTGTTCCAACACCACAGTAAAACTTTTGGACCTTAAGGTAAAAAGAAAGAACGGCGTAATGTATTGCCCTGGTCAGTTATCTGGCTGTTCCCCAGTTAATCTCTGGAAGTATTTATAATAAAAATCTTTCAATAATGTGTCTGTACTATTTAGGGTAATAATTTAAGAGCTGCAGGAGCAGAGGCTTTGGGGAATATGCTAGTAAGAAACAAGACTTTGCAACGGTAAGTGTGTTAAATAAGAATTCTCTTCTGCACAACCAAGTATTCTGCACAACCTACAAGACCCGGTCTCTTTGATGCCTAAATATTAAAACAATGCCATGAATTTTGAATGTGAAAGTCTTATTAAATTGTTCAAATAATCTGGAATTTTACTTTATTACGTCTATTATTATTTACCAATTAACACTATTCAAATCCTGCTTAATCAAGGTTGTTCTGGTTAAATTTCATGTTAGGGTTAGTGCTTAAATAACACAGTTCTTTATCTAATTTTCAGACTCGTGTTGGAGTGGAACACTTTAGGGATGTGGAAAGAAGGCTTTTCTCTTTTCTGTGAGGGTCTTGCTTCTAATATTTCCATTATTCAGCTGGACTTGCGTAACAACCAGATCAACCACCAAGGAGCAGCTGAAATTGCACTGGCCTTAAAAAGGAACTCGGTCTTACAAGAACTTGGTGAGGGCTGACCTGCAAACTCTCATTCACTCGATTACTCGCTCAGAATTTGCCTTTGAACCTACAACAGTATCTGCTGTGTTCCAAAATGCAAGCATGACCCATATTTTCTATTTGTGGCTGACAGACCTGCGGTGGAATAACATTGGCCTGCTAGGAGGCCGTGCATTGCTAGATGCTCTACAACAAAATCACTCTCTTCTCCATCTTGCGATGGCTGGCAACAACATCCCCAGTGACATCCTCAGAGCCATTGGTCAGATAGACAATCATTGTAATTCTAATACAGCATAAAAGTATCAGTGACTAAATGACACAAATTGACACAAATAAAATATTTACTACAAATAGACCCTTTTGCTGTAACCATTTTTACAAATACCTTTTACTTTTTACTTTTTTGGATGCTTTTTCGCTGGTTTATTTAGTGCAAATGACTCGCATTGTTTTTATTTTAAGAAAATAATTTTTCTTTCTAGAGATATATTCAGTGATGATGCAGAATATTTACATTCAGCCAATGTCATATTTTGTTTATAATGTAATTGTTGTTTTTGTGTAAATGTCACAAATAATAGTCTGATAATTAGAATCAAGGTGTGGGCAGCACAGTGCCCATTATCTCTCAGCAAGAAAGCTTGGGTTTGATTCCCAGGTAGGGGTCTTTCTGTGTGAAGTTTGCATGTTCTTTTGTTTGCAGAACAGTCTATGGATTACAATGCAGACAGACATTCAACCCTGCAAGAAAGCCACAGTAAAACTCAGGTTCTCAGCAAAGAGATCCAGATTCTCAAAGAGCAAAAGAATCATCAGGTCAGAAGCGCAGCAGCGCTGCTTGAAAATTTCAATTCAGTTCAATTTAATTTTATTTGTATATTTTTAATGACTTTTTAACAGTCATTGCCTCAAAGCAGCTTTACATAATGAATGATAAACAGATGAATGATGAGTTTGTCCCTGATGAGCAAACCGGGGGGCGACGGAGGTAGGAAAAACTCCCTAGAGTGGGATTAGGAAGAAACTTGAGAGGAACCAGACTCAACAGTTAATCCATCCTCATTTGGGTTGAACAGAAATTAATGTATGTGTGTGTGAAAACAGTTTCAATCTTCGGGATAAATAGGTAACATTTTCTCCTGTTTTCCTGCAGTTTCTATGTCTGATGGAGACTATTGATAAGCAGAAGGAGGAGATGGGAAGGAGCAGCAGGTCAGTTTATATGGCTGAATTATTTTAAACTTTGCACACCAAGTTTTACTCTCAAAAAGGTGAGTAATGGTGTTGTCTTGCAGCCTGATGATTTCAGTACACTACAGAGACTTTTTTTTATCATATCCGGGAATGTGATGACCAAGCCGATACACAACACTCCCGATCCAACGCGGTGGGCCGGCACATATACCTCGACAGCAGGGGGGGGGTTATATATTGTATAAATGGTATTGAGGTTGTAAGATACTGATAGTTAAGTGCAGCAAAGGACTCACGCCAAACTAACTAGCACAGCCTAACTAAAAGGAGAATGAGACAAACATGGCACAGACATGATGGATCCCTGATATATATGTAAGGCAACCAGACGATTACCGAAAACAACTGAGTGATCGATGAGAGTCCGGAGGACAGCATCCAAACAGCATCAGATCACCATAATACTCAATATCTATGAGTCCCCTCGGTCTGCTTCTTTATCTAAAGAGGACTAACACTGAAATGTCTGACTAAATAAATGGGTCTTTAATCTAGACTTAAATATTGAGATTGAGTGCCTGATTCTCTGACATAAACTGGTAGACTGTTCCATAATTTTGGGCATTATATGAAAGCGCTCTGCCCCCTGCTGTAACTTTATTCACATGTGGCATTGACAGACAGCCCGCATCATTTGAAGGAAGTGGGCGTGGCGGAATATAGGGCACCACCAGCTCACTAAGGTACTGAGGTGCAAGATTATTTAGCACTTTATACGTTAAAAGTAATAGTTTAAAATCTATACGGAATCTCACAGGGAGCCAATGCGTGGATAGAACAGGGGTGATATGTTCAAATCTCTTGGTTCTAGTAAGGACTTTCGCTGCTGCGTTCTGAACTAACATGCTATGAAATGTTTTGCAGTTGAACTGAAGAATCATATTTCATGCTTTATAGTTTTACAGTTTTTAAAGCTTAGTTCATTCATTTCACTCACTTCTTTAAAAATTGTATTTAGTCATCAGTACAGGATGATTGTATTTATTTACATAATTACATAAACGTAATTGTGTTCCCTGTAACTATATTGTATTTATAGCTTTTTACCTGCATTTTCATTTAAATTAAAGCTCCCAAATGTGAAGCATTTGTGTAGTAGACGTGGTGGTTATTTTTTAGCCGATGCAATTGTTTCATCCTGATAACCTGAGGTCTATTCATTTTGCATGTTTCAACCACATATCTTTCTCAGACATTTACCACAATTATTCTACAATGTAATCTTCAGTAATTAGCTGGCCAGTTTTTAAATCCAATTTTTTTTAATAGTAGTTTAATAGTGATAGTTATTTTTCTTACCTTATAATTTTAACCCTTAAACAACCAGGAAACATTTTATTTCCATGCCCACAGTAAATTTCTTCTGAAATGCTTGTTTAAGAAATGTGAGGTCACTACGTGCATTAGTAATAACTGGCTAAACATTGTTTTGCGCTGCTTTTCTGAACGATCTAATATATTCTATAATCTTTATTATTAAAATAAAATGTTTAAAATTTTGATGTGTGTTTCAGAACATCATCTCTCCGCTTAGGACAGCTCCAGGAAGCTCTAAACGAGCATAAGTCGATTGTGAATTCTCTTACAGCTAAGTAAGAAAAGGGGACACACAGTTTGAAGCTATACCCTTTCAAAAATGAGATTTTGAAGAACATGTTATTCAGTATATTTCAGGGTTCTCCTGTTCTCTCCACAGAACATCCTTGAGATCTAATCAGAGGTGATGATATTTGTTGATTTATTTTGGTTATGCAGGTTGCAGATGACTGAAGCTGCTTTGACACTGTCTGAGCAAAAGGCCAATACCCTTGCAGATCTGCTGACAAAAACAAAGACTGAAAACATGGAGCTCGTAGACAAGCAACACCATGAGATAAGGAAACTGCAAGAGGTGTTAAAGGGGTTTAACTTGCTAACATGTTCAGATTAGAACTTTTATTATAACACAATTTATTAAAATATGTTAGCATTTCTGTATCTTCAGTACTACGTTTTTAGTAACAATACATACATTATATTCAATAATAATACATTTTTACAGGTGCATCTCATAACAGATTCATATGGATTACACAGTGGGAAATATTTTAATCCTTTATTTCTTGTAATTCTGATGATTCTGGCTGACAGATAATGAAACCGCAAAATTCAGTGTCTCAGAAAATTTGAATATTACATAAGATCAATAATTTCTGCATCAATGTAGCATGGCATTGAGGCAATCAGCCTCTGGCACTGTTCAGTTGTAATGGAATGGACACACAAGTTGCTTTGTTGGCAGCATTCAGGTCATCTGCAATGTTGGGTCTGGTCTTTCTCATTTTTCTTTTAACAATACTCTATATAGATTCTCAATGAGATTTAGAGAACATTGAATCACCAGTCCAGTTCTTATTACTCTGCAGTCCAGGTAAGACACTTCTGACGCTGTTTCTATGAATTGTCAATATGTAGTGACTCTTGATGGGCCATTGACTCCAACCTCAGGCCATTTATTGTAAAGCTTTTGCCTGGTGATCTTTTCCAGACTGCATTTATCGATTTTGCTGGTGTACCTTTTTGCTACCACCGTTTTTCCTTCCACTGAATTTTCTATAAATATGCTGGGATACTGTGAACAACCAGCTTCTCTAGCAATGAACTTTTGTGGCTTACCCTCCTTAGGGAGAGTATGAATGACTGTACTCTGGACAGCTGTAGAGTCAGCAGTTTTCTACTTGATAGTGTAGCCCACTCACCCATTGCAAATTTGAAGGTTGAAGAAACCTTTGCAGGTATGTAGATATTTAGATGACTAGGTTGTGACACCATTCACAATCACACAAATTTTTTTTTTACAATATTCTAATTTTCATAGAAAATTAATTTTATGGTTATATTATCTGTAATCCAGAATTATCAAAATTTCAAGAAATAAAGGATTGAAATATTTCATTGTGTAATGGTTCTATATAATGGCTTTCATTTTCTGAAATATTGCGCTTTTTCATGACATTAAATTTGTTTAGAGATGAACCTGTATGTACAAGATAAACAAAACAGATTTAGGTTTAATCATACTTATACTTTAAAAATATTATTTATTTAAAAAAAAAATTTTTTTGTAGGATGATTTTCAGCGAGAAAGGAGGTTTTTAATGGAAGTGAACAGTCTGACAGAGAAGAATAATCAACTGAAGAGCAAGGTGCCAAGATTAAAGGGCAGCACTGATTGTAAGTCATAATATTGGATACTGTGTATTCTAACATTTTTCTTCTGTACACAGCTAGAGGAAGCTGAGCAGCGCTGCAAAGGCCAAAAAGATCAAATCTTTGAACTTAAGCAGGATATAACCAACTCTAAGGCAGAACTGAAATTACGCCTGTCCCAAGCTGAACGTAGTGTCATACACACACACACACGCACACATAATGTAATTATGTAGTCAAGTATTTATACACTTATGTTCTTCCTTCCACAAATTTAAATGTATATTATAAAAAGTATATAATTGTGAAGCAGGACAAAAAAATACATTGTTTTCAAAATTTTAAGCAAATCTGATTATTTGTATTCAGCATCAATACTTTGTAGCCACCTTTCTCTGCAGTTACAAGTGCAAGTCTTTTATGTTTCCACTAGCTTTGCACATCACAGTCACACCCTATTTCCTATCAGCACGTTGACTGCTAGGCTGGCGATCTTTGATTGGTAGAGAGCCTAAGCTACTCCGGCTTGCTCAGATCTTCCTACCCATATATATGAATACAAAATAGGGGCTGGCGGAGAGCAGCAGTTGGGAACAGGGACTTGGTCCCTCCCCACAGGCTTCCCAACCCTCCCTGTCAACATGCATGTCGATCACATCTCAGGGGTTCCCCAGCTGCAGCTATAAATCCAAGACATAAAAAACCTCCACGTGTGGTCCTATATTGGTGAATGCAATCATTCAGGCTATAACTCTCAACGAGGAGGTGGCCGTATGATAAATTGTGAGTGTTTGTTGGCTGGAGTACCTACTATGGGTAGGGTACATTAAGGTAATGGGTAACATTAAGGTGTATGTTGCTGACATCTCAGCATACCATGACACATTAGGTCGGTGGGGAGAAATGACCTGGTAGGCAGGATCCTCAAAGGCTGCGTCCTCCGTCAGCGCACCTTATTCATTTTTGGGATCTCTCTTTGGTTCTACAGGCTTTACAGAGAGACCTGGTTAAGCCTTCTTCACCACAAGGTATTCTAGAGTTTGGTCTAGCAGACTCTCACGTAATCTTGAGACCTTGTTCCGGGATATGTGCCAAAGGCACCCAGTACTCCTTTCAGGGATCAGGTGGTGACCTTACAAGCTATTCCCGGTGAACAGGGTAAGCCTGACCTGCCTCTATTGTTTCTGGTATGCGCTCTTCAAGTATACCTAGACCTCACTCAGAGTTTCAGATGCTCCCATCAGCTCTTTACCGGCTACGTAGGTTGGCATAAAGGGGAGATTAGCATATTTGCATAAACGGATCTCCCACTGGTTAGTGGAAATGATCCTATAGGTTTTCTAGTGGAGATAAAATGTTATTTTTAGAGGTGAGTATTGGATAAGGCTTTGCTGAGGATCTTGACATACACATACTAGATCAATCATATACTTGATAAATCCAGACTTTTGCAGCCTTCAACAGATTCATGATATTTTCCCTAGAACGATTGGAAACAGAGAAGAGACAATCCAAACAATCTCTTGAGGACATGGACACTTTGCATAAGAAAGAGGTAGTTTAAAGGCAGGAATAATGCATTAAATACACACATTTGTTGTTAATACTGTCACAAGAATTTGTGTTCTCAATATATCTTTCATAAAAGATCACACAGATTAACAAATACCAGGAGGAGAACGAAAGAGCTCTACAAGACCGTATTCTTAAAATCGAAAACCAACGAATCCAACTAGAGGAGGTACTGCATGATCAACTCTAGTCTTGTACTGTAATCTTTCTCTTTGGGGCAATCCTGCTTTCCTTTTAAACTGCTTGTTACAGGAACTTATTTCTTTTGTATTTTGTACCCTTATCCAGAGCAACTTACAATTTATATCATTTATACATCTGTGCAATTTGGGTAGAATCCTCTACTTCTAATTAGTTGTCCAACACCCTTAACCACTGTGCTACCACTTCCCCCAAGTTGGTGTGTATGTTAAGAATTTTTTTAATAATTTCAACTGAACTTTTGCTGTAGATTACAGTCTATGGTCTTCAGCCACCAATAAAGCTTCTCAAACGTTAACACACACACACACCCAATAACCTAATGAACTTGTGTTGAAACAACAGTTTTAAATACAATTTTCTTTAAATTACATTCAATATATCCTTTAAGAAAGCGTACGACGGGGTTCCAAGAGAGATGTGGTATTGTATGGGGAAGTCGGGTGTAGCAGAGAAGGATGTGAGGGTGATGCAGGACATGTATGAGGACAGTGTGACAGCAGTGAGGTGTGCGGTAGGAATGTCAGACTGGTTCAAGGTGAAGGTGGGATTGCATCAAAGTTCGGCTTTAAGACCTTTCCTGTTTGCAGTGGTGATGGACAGGTTGACAGATCTGGTCAGACAGAAGTCTCCATTGACAATGATGTTTGCAGATGATATTGTGATTTGTGGTGAGAGTAGGAAGCAGGTTGAGAAGAATCTGGAGTGGTGGAGGTACTCGTTGGAGAGAAGGGAAATGAAAGTCAGTAGGAGTAAGAGTACATGTGTGTGAATGAAGGTAAAGACAATGGAGTGGTGAGGTTGCAGGGAGAAGAGGTAGAGGAGTACTTTGGGTCAACAGTGCAAAGTAATGGAGAGTGTGTTCGATAAGTGAAGAGTGCAGGCAGGGAGGAGTGAGTGGAGAAGAGTGGCAGGAGTGATTTCTGATTGGTGAGTCTCTGCAAGAGTGAAAGGTTTATAAGTAAAAAGTTTATAGGACTGTAGTGAGACCTGCAATGTTGTATGGTTTAGAGACAGTGGCATTTTCAAAAAGACAGGAGGCAGAGCTGTAGGTGGCAGAGTTGAAGATGTTTAGAAAAAGATATTATTAAGTTACACAATACATAAACAGTCTTGTGTTTCCGCTCAACGAGAAAAGTAGTGTTTATGTTTAAGTAATGTTCCAGATTGAGAAAGTGAACTTTAAACATGTTGGATTTGCCATAATGATTCATGTAGTACATCTGAATACCTATGCAGTACGTTGGAACCATTGTTGTTGTTGTTGTTCTTCTTCTTTTTTCGGCTGCTCCTGTTAGGGGTCGCCACAGCGGATCGCTCTTCTCCACACTACACACTTCTCCACACTCCTCTTTTCCTCCTGCCTGACCCCCCCCATCCTCAGCATTCTTATATACTGCCAATATACTGCATGTCTTTCCTCTCCCCTGCACATGTCCAAACCATCTCAACCTAGCCTCCCTCACCTTGTCTCCAAAACATTCTACATCAGCTATCCCTCTAATAAACTCATTTCTAATCCTGTCCATTTTCATTACTCCCATTGAAAATCTTAACATCTTTAGCTGTGCCAGCTCCGATTCCTGTCTTTTTGATAACACCTTCTTCTTCTCCTTTCGGCTGCTCCCGTTAGGGGACGCCACAGCGGATCACTCTTCTCCACACTACCCTGTCCGCTACATCTGCCTCTTTCACTCCAACTACCTGCATATCTTCCTTCACCACATCCATAAACCTCCTCTTTGGTCTTCCT
>JAOTRA010003948.1:0-10064 GCA_026260255.1 Pseudolaguvia tuberculata | reverse complement strand
ATATTTATATAAGACAAAACAGAGTCTGTTGATCTTGGCCCATGGCTCTCTCAGTGGTATGATTCCTGCTTGGTGTTCAAGGAAAAGCAAGTTTGAGGCAACAGTGTCCAAGTCAGATTCTCAAAATTTTCCATATTTTCCTGGAGATTTCAGTGATGCATGTAACTGTTTGATTGTAGGTCTCAACACAAATAAATGGAATGTTTTTCATTTTGGCTTCTTTGAAATGAAGAGAGCAATGTTTCCTTGCACTCCACATATGTGTTAAAAGGTTTGAATTATAATTAGATTTATTGTCTTGCTTAATTTGCATACACGTTTTGTCAATATCCCTTGCAACTCTCTCTATCATTCACACAGACACACAGATTGTAATAGCAAACATCATACTGCTGATCTATGATCCAGACTTTTTTAGTGATGACTGACACTAACGTGAGGGTCTGGAGATGCAACTTTCTGTTTGCCAAATTTCTGCAGTATTTCTGTGCTTAGACTGTACAGACATCTCTCAAGAGCCCAAAATGCATTACATTGTCATCCACCACAGCCTGCAGAAACATCTCAGCCAATAAGATGAGAGGGGTGTGAGCATGCAGCACTATGGGTGGCTGATACCACCAATACAAACTAGAGAAAGGAGGAATGGATTTCTGTTTGCCTTACCCCCTACTGTGAAGGGATTTGAAGCAGCAGGGAATCAACAGTAAATTCAGAAAAACACATACAGTAAACGACATGCTCACTCATACATACTCCCTGCATATACAACAATGGTTGTATATACTCCCTGTATATACAACCGTGGTGCCAGGAAGTATCAAAGGAAGTATCAAAGAAGGCAGTATCATCATGCAGACCTGTGCACTGTGCTTTTTGCTCTAAAGAGCAAAAAATAAATGAGTCTGAAGAAATCATAGAGAATGTCATGCTGCCTGTAACTTGAAAACAACTGGTCTGTGGTGATCTAGGAAAGCAGGAGGACCTGCTGAAGGACCTCTATAGGCAAGGGTGCCCTAACTAAAATCCTGAAATCACTGGGCCCATTGTTATTCCTTACACAGGAGCAGTGGGCCCTGGGATCTTTCGGGTACAGGACAATGTTGAGCTTTACGCAGAAAAGATGAGGAGATTAGGAATTTATAACATTAACCTAACCCCAGGCTCATCTGACCATAATCAATCAGAACATTTTGTTTTTGTTCATGGTCACCATGATGTTACACCTCAGACTGTTCACAAGCTCAGTGATGTCCTGGTCCAGATATGTGTAGCCATACTAGGACACCATTTGACATCACACAGTTTTTGAAGGAACTTGGCGAACTTGGAGAACTAACCACATATCTTGATAATGTTGAGATCACCGATCTGTGGGGGCCATTCCTTTACTTCCAGTACTTCTTGTTCTTCTTTATGCTGAAGATAGTTCTGAATGACTTTGGCTATATGTTTGTAGTCGTTGTCCCGCTGCAAATTAAATTTGTGGCCAATCCTACACATTCTTGATGGTATTGATAGATAAGTATCTGCCTGTATTTCTCAGCATTAACTATAACCATTCGCATAAATGCAGCCTCAAATGTTCAAAGAACCTCCACCATGCTTACCTGTTGCCTGCAGACACTCATTATTGTACTGCTCTCCAGCCCTTTAACATTTTCTGCTACAGCCAAATATTTCAAATTTTAACTAGTCAATCCAGAGCTCCTGCTAACCCAGCCATTAGGATGGCACAAGCCAGTGCATTCTTAGTGTCCGAATAAATGGGTTGCGTTAGGAAGGGCATCCAGCATAAAACTGCCAAATCAAATGTGCGGATCACTAATAAGAATCTCATATCGGAACGGCCGCAGCCTGGGTTAACAACGACCGGCACATGTACTGTTAGCCAACAGGTTACTGGTGGAAATTGGCCTACTGTTGGCCAAAGGAGGAGTAGGAGAGTGGAGATTAGAGTTGGTACTTTAAATGTTGGTACTATGACTGGTAAAGGGAGAGAGTTAGCTCACATGATCAAGCGTAGAAAGGATATGTTGTGTGTTCAGGAGGCCAGGTGGAACACACTTTGTTTGTGACTGGTTTATAGGACTATAGTGAGACTACCAATGTTGTACAGTTTAGAGACAGGGGGTTGTCAAAAAGACAAGTGGAGGAGCTGAAGGTGGCAGAGTTGAAGATGTGATTTTCAATGGGAGTGACAAGGATGGACAGGATTAGAAATGAGTTTATTAGAGGAACAGGGCATGTAGGATGGTTTGGAGAGGGAGGCTAGGTTGAGATGGTTTGGACAGGTGCAAAGGAGAAACATGCAGTATATTGGTAGAAGAATGCTGAGGATGGAGGTGCCGGGCATGAGGAAAAGAGAAGGTTTATGGATGTAATGGAAGGTTTATGGAAGGAAGATATGCAGGTAGTTGTGCAGAAGTAATGTGTATAAGAGCGATCTGCTGTCGCGACCCCTAATGGGAGCAGCCGAATGAAGTAGAAGTCCAGAACTCCTGCTGCCATTTTTCTGCAGCCCAATTCCTATGTCGGAGGTATTGCTTTTTGGCTGCAACTCTTCCATGAAGATCACTTTTGGCCAGAGTTCTCTGAACCGTAGTGTTCCTGGGTCCCACTGGTTTCTGCCAGTTCTAAGCTGATGGCATTTCTAGACATCTTTATCTGGAATAACAATCATTATAAATATCATTATTTCTATATAATAAGAAAGCATTCTTTCTTTACAGCATTTTTCACACCTGCCTAAAACATTTGCACAGTACTGTATGTGATGCATGTGCTTTACTCCCACCTAGCAATGTTTGAAAACAATGGCCTGACACACCAATTATCATTTTCTATGAGGTGATGTAATGGTGATGAAGGTAATAACTAGAGCAGCGACAAGGTTGGGTATTGACAGAGTAAGGATGTTTGTCCCAAGATCAAACTGGACAAGGGCTTACTGAAAGCTAGGGTGCATACCAAAGGTTTGATTTCCTGGAGATTCTGATCCTACAGGACCAAGTCCAGGGTACCTTATTGCACTGCTCCTATGAGTTTTGGCGAAAGTTTGCCAAAATGGGTTCAGCTTGTTTCTGGTAACACTGCCCTGGTTGGACCAAGCATGGTTTTTAGAATGGACCCCCTCCTCCCTTGCACCCTGGAACAGACAGCAAGCGCACACAGAAACAGTGCAGAGAGTGCACACAGAAACTGAAGGTCAGAGAAAACAGGCAGACTGACAGACCAGACAGACAGAGAAAGCACACACACATAGGAAACAAAAATGAAGAGAGAAGACAAACAGAAGCCAAAACTACTAAACAACAGAAGTAAATGATAATAATCAAAATGAAAGATTGGAAATCAGGACCAAGTCGGGAACCAGATGAAGATAGAACAAGGGAGAGGTACAAAAATGAAGATAAAGCAAAGGATAATAACAGAGAAAGAAAACACAGCAACCAAGACAGAGTAGAAACAGGAAAGGAACTGGAATGGATAGAAGCAGAAACAGACACTGAACGGAAATGTAGACAGGCGCTGAAACCAAGGATGACCGGAACATAGAGAGAAATAGTGGTAGACAGGGGCCCAGACAGCAACTGAAACAGCAGGAGAAAAAGAGTCTGATTGAGGCAGAAACAAACAGAAACTGGACAGAAATAAAGAACAGAACATGTACACCAAGAGAACTAATGACAGGCTGGAGCGAACAGGACGACAGGAAGTAATCATGGAGATAAGGTTGGAGTCAGGAAGACAAGCAGACAAAGAAAGAGCCAGAAACAGCTATAGGAATAGAAAGCACAATAACCAACACAAAACGAAGACTGGCAACAGGAAAAGGAACCACAGCAGACACAGAAAGACACAGACAATACCGATCGAGGCAGAGAAGCTGAAAGATAGAAATAGATGAGCGAGAACATAAACCAACAGAAAATACAACAGACTGGAACAAACAGGGCAAAGGGAACAGAGACCAGCAAAACTAAGAGGAACTGGAAATAAAGGAAATTTAAAGAGCGACAGGGGAACAGAAAATGGGTGCAACTGATAACACAGAATGCAGGAAGAACAGGTCACAGCTGAGGGACAGAGAAGAAGCGAACAAAACAACAGGACCAGGAGCTATGACTGACAGAAACAGATACAAAAACTGTAGGTCCAGGCCCATGAACATAACACAAATTATTCACCTTAGATGGACCTGGTGAACGAACAAAAGTAGCCGTCTTTCCCTTTACACCAGCCGGAAAATTGTCCATAGGCAACGCTGAAGACGCCGCTGGCAAGGCTTAAAGTGGCGTCGGCGAGGGTAATGAGGCAGAAGCCGTAGCTGACGTGGCTGAAGATGCTGAAGGTGCTGAAGACGCTGAAGACGTCGAAGACAAGGCAGAAGGTGCTGAAGACGCCACAGACAAGACAGAAGGCGCTGAAGATGCCACAGATGAGGAGAAGGCACTGAAGATGCAACCAATGAAACTTGACTATCCTGGGACCTTGCAGACTGGGAGCGGCCCATCAAGGGTCTGGGTAACCCGGCTTCCCTAGTTGACCACAGCTGAGACCTCAGATGTGGTCGCAGCACAGGGGTAGCCTCAAACACCTCGATGGGACCACTGTAGTACCGATGTAATTCTGGACCGACACAACCTCCTCGCTTTCACCATGTAATGTTTATCCACAGTGTCATAGGTGAAGACTTATAGGAGTTGGTCCAGAAAATAACCCACATCAGTGCAGAGATGCGGGTTCCGGTCTTAGACTGCGGCTACTGCACACAAAGTACTGTCGCACAAATGCATGAACACAAAATGGCACTTGGAGCGATCTGTGATGAAATCATGCTTGTGTGCATTGATGTAAGCTTGACAGTTACACACAAATTTAACAAATTTTTCAGAATTTCCAGCAAATCTGGCCAGAAACATGGAACGCTCTTCCTCTGACGGCGTGTGTGTCACGTGCTCTAGCGTGTCGAGCTGAGCACGCAGTGACTGAAGCTACTGCACCTGTGCTTGCAGCACGGCTGTGACCTGGTCAATCTTCCCACCTGCCTGCTAAGGATCCAGGTGTCCCGCTGGATCCTTAGTTGGCAGATTATTATGTAAGAAACTGAAAAAAGCAGGATCCATCTTGCAGTAACATGCTCTTTATTTAATTAAACTCATTACCACAAAGTGAAACTAAAACCGATCGCAAATATAAACAGTAAGGAAAGCACACGCTTACTAGATAACGTCCTCAGGGTAAACTTGAAAGGCTTCGGGATCAACTTGAGTCTATACAGCGAACTTGACACTTGTCGGATAATCAGTCCACACATAAACAATAATTGGTGAGAGAGCGGGGTGGGGTGTCGCCTTAAATATTTTGTCATACAATGCTAAACAAGGGGGAGGGGCTTTGTCTGATTGGGCTTAGTCTATAGTCCAAACAATTTCATGATACACCCTGCAGGTTTTGTATTAATTCGTTATTTGGCAAGAGATTTCAAATAAATGCCAATACAAATCTCATTTTGGCAAAATGCAGTATGGATAATCAATTATAAAGAAACACTAAAAGAAAAGGCACACTTTATTATTTTTCTTGTACAAATTGACTTTTCATCTTCTTAGAGTAACAGGTTTCACATCAATTGTGCTTTACCTAGATTTGGCTGATTTTGGTTGAAGGATGGAGGCTCAGAAAAGAAACAGATGAAATGACGCAGGGATAAGGGTGCACAAGATTTGATGATGGAGAAATGGAGAATATGAACAACAAGGTGGAGAACAATTTGAGTAACAGTGTGGTTTCTTTTTGGCCAACCACAGTGGCATGTTCTTTCATTGCATGCTTAAACAAGCTTTAGTCACCAGCTCAAATATAGCTCCAACTCAGGAGCCATTATTAACATATAACACATCTAATTCTTCATTCATTCCTCAGTTTACCTACACCAAGGTATGCATGTCCTGCACGTCTGAGAAGTTCTACTGATCTTTCTACTCAAATACACCTGATTCAGCTCAGTCATTTGTTTCCAGACTTAGAAACTGACTTGACAGTTTTTAAATCTTTAGTAAAGCAAAACCTTAACCCAGCCATTAGGGTTGCACAAGCCAGATCATTTTTGGATAGATGGGGAGGGTTGCATTAGAAAGGGCATCTAGCGTAAAACCTGCCACCCAGCCAAATCAGCTATACACAGTTAAGAAATTTCTACCGGATCAGTTGAGGCCTGGGTTAACAACGACCACCACAGGTATCGTTAGCTGACAGGGTACTGGTAGGAGAAGGTGAGGAAGAAAACGTCTACAGAGATGGCAGAGGAAGGAGAAGTGAAGGAGAGTGGAGGTTAAGGTGGGTACTTTAAATGTTGATACTATGACTAGTAAAGGAAGATAGTTAGCTAACATGATGGAGCGTAGAAAGGAGGATATGTTGTGTGTTCAGGAAACCAGGTGGAAAGAGAGTAAGTTCATAAACATTGGAGATGGATTTTAATTGTTTTATCATGGTGTAGTGATGGACAGAGAAATGGTATAGGTGTAATACTGAAGAAAATGTAAATTGAGAGTGTGGTGGAGGTAAAAGGAATTTCTGAAAGGGTAATGAACATGAGGCTGGAAGCTGAGAATGTGATGGTAAATATCATCAGTGCTTATGCTCCACAAATAAGTTGTGAGATGGATGAAAATGAACGATTCTGGAGTGAGTTAGATGGAGTGGTGGAGAGTGTAGCTAGGCATGAAAGATTGGGGATAGGGGCAGACTTTAATGGTCATGTTGCTGAAGAGAACAGAGGTCATGAGGAGGTGATGGGTATGGCCTTAAGTAGAGAAATGTGGAAAGGCAGATGGTGTGAGATTCAGGAAGGAGGTCAGGTAGGGACTCGTTGGTAGTGAAGTTGTTATATGATTGGGCAATGACTGCAAAAGTGATAAGGGAGACAGCGAAGAAAGTACTTGGTGTGACATCTGGAAAGGGAAATGAAGACAAAGAGACATGGTGGTGAAATGAGAATGTGCAGGAAAGCATAAGGAGAAAGAGGTTAACAAAACAGAATTTGGATTGTCAGAGAGATGAAAATGTATGCAGGAGTATAAGAAGATGGCAAAAGGTGAAGAGGTTGCAAAAACTAGAAGATTTGAGGAGCTGTATCGATTTTTAAGAACATGGGAGATCTGAAGACGTGCAGTAACTGCAGGGGAATAAAGTTGATCAGTCAGAAGTTAAAAAAAAGAGCAATTGAAACTAGGCTGAGGGAAGAGATGGCAATCTGTGAGCAACACAGATTCATGCCATGGAAGTATACCAGAAATGCAATCTTTGCTTTGAGGATGTTGATGGAGAAGTACAGAGAAGGCTAGAAGGAGTTGCATTTGTGTTTGAGGAGCAGGAGAAAGTGCACGACAGAGTTTTGAGAGAGGAGTTGCGCTATTGAATGAGGAAGTGTAGTAGAGAAGTATGTGAGGATGGTACAGGATATGTATGAGGACAGTGTAACAGCAGTGAGGTGTGCGGTAGGACTGTCACATTCGTTCAAGGTGAAGATGGTATTGCATCAAGGATAATCTCTGAGCCCTTTCTTGTTTGCAATGGTGATAGACAGGTTAACAGAAGAGGTCAGACAGGAGTCTCCATGGACGATGATGTTTGCGGATAATATTGTGATTTGTGATGAGAATAGGGGTGGAGGTACTCGCTGTAGAGAAGGGGAATGAAAGTTAGTAGGAGTAAGACAGAGTAAATGTGTGTGAATGAGAGGGAAGGCAATGGAGTGGTGAGGTTGCAGTGAGAAGAGGTAGTAAAAATGGAGCAGTCTCAGTACCTGGAATCAACAGTGCAAAGTAATGGAGAGTGTGCTAGAGAAGTGGGAAAAAAAGAGTTCAGGCAGGGTGGAGTGGGTGGAGAAGAGTGGCAGGAGTGATTTGTGATTGGTGAGTGTCTGCAAGACTGAAAGGGAAAGTTTATAGGACTGTGGTGAGATCTGCAATGTTGTAGAGACAGTGGCATTGTCAAAAAGACAGGAGGAAGAGCCAGCGGTGGAAGAGTTAAAGATGTTGAGAACAGAAGAGTAAAGCAAAAAGTGCAGAAGAGTAAAGCAAAACTCAAATCAAATCTTATAAAATGAAAGCATCTTTTGTTATCCTGGATTAGAAGAGACTATAATGGTTGATATCAGTATCCAGAGTGTCCACCTCATCTATGTCTATATATAGAGAGAAACCAGTTAAATTTTAAACAATGTTATATATTAACCTTTTTGTGTGTAAGAATTCAGTTAAAAATGATAATTGCAGGTAAAATGAGGCAGTTGCTCAACTCAGCAAATTCTTGGACATATAATCTTGTATTTAAAGTGCATACATAACCATAGTTTGAGCTGACTTACACAGATTTGTTTAATGAGCACAATATGTTTGTTGACTCAATTTAAGCTGAAGTGAATATTTTTTTAGTATTTTGCCAAATGTTACTATCTTGTTCAAAGCTCCACCATTCTAGTAAGACTTTCCACTCCAATGTGAAGCTTGAATATGAGATCTGTTCTTCATAAGATCAAACACTAATGTCAGGTAAGGAGGTTTGGGGTGCATTCGGCAATACTGATTTATTCAAGTTCCAGTGAAGGAATAATGTAATGCTAAAGCATGCAGAAAGTTTAACCAATTGTGTGCTTCCATATTTGTATCTGAAGGTCATGTGACAAACATTTGTTTATATAGTGAATCTGCCAGCAACTAAACTAAATACCTACATTTAAATCTTCAGTACAACAACATATTAACTTTCCAAATCTCGCAGTGTATGAGACATTAGTAATGGTTTTAAAGCCATATAACAATGACAGCAAAGTAATTGGAGTAATGGATTGTGCATATATCTATAAAGTCACCCATAGGGGTTTTAAGTTAATGGTTTATATATGATTCAACAATTTTGCAGCAGTTTTTCACATTTGTGTTTCAAAAATGGAGTATTATTCTATGCACATGTTGTTAAATGATGTTCACAGGTTTAACCAAGTTTATAGTTTTCTTGGGGTGTGGTAGGCAAATTAGAAAAATCAGCTGAAAAGCCCTTTAAACCAAGCAAAGAATGAGATCACTTTCCCCAGGGGAAGTTGTTTGGGAGTGAACTATGATCAGAAGTTCTGGTGCAGGGGCCAATAGTAACCTGAGGTCAATCCTGTGTGGAGTTCACTCAGCTGGGACTTCCAATCCAAACAAACATTTGTGACATCATCCCCACTCGAGTCATACTAGAGTGTAAATCATGAGTTGCCATGCCAAATGTGCTGCAAACATTTGTTTTCAGATACAATGTGCTGCAATATTATCACAGGAATAATTTTTTAAAAAGTACAATTTACTTATTTTGACATTGGTAGACTGTCTTAAAATCAGGATGTCTCAAACAAGATCTAGAAGGAAAATTACAACTGCAACCATACAGTGTAAAATGATTTTGGAGAATTTTTTTTTCTTTATGTGATAGTGAGTTTTTATGCCAAAGAAGTTTCTATATTTGGGCGACATGATTGTCTGTGTGCCTCTCACCTTTTGTGCACTCGGATAGGCTCCAGGAGGCCCTTGAATTAGGGTATACTGTAAGTGTATTAGAATTAATGAATGAATGAACGAAACAAAGTACTTTGTACTTATCCACCTCTGCAAGCTAATAATCTGTCTGAAATAATTTTGCCATATAATGTATAACATTGTCTATAAGCAATATTATAATTTGCAAACAAAATTATAGAAATAGTAGAGGAAATCTAAGTAAGTTGGTGATTGCAAGATAAATAGCTTATTGGGCTGTTACCAAAAAGACCAGGGATCAATTCCCAGCTCCAACAAGCCACCACTGTGGACCCTTGAGCAAGTAGCAACCATGTCAAACCTATAATACAATCATTAAAAATATATTTAATATCATTAAAAGCAGTACTTACTACAGTTTAACTTTGGGGAAACCAAGCAGACTTTTTATGAACACCCAAGTATAATGTAAATATGTAACAATGAAAAAATCTTGATTTCCTGAGTTTTATATTCGATAAAGGATTCTTTGTGTGA
>JAOTRA010003907.1:0-10065 GCA_026260255.1 Pseudolaguvia tuberculata | reverse complement strand
GGGGTGACAAGGATGGACAGGATTAGAAATGAGTTAATTAGAGGGACAGCGCATGTAAGATGTTTTGGAGACAAGGTTAGAAAGGCTAGGTTGAGATGGTTTGGACATGTGCAGCGGAGGGACATACAGTATATTGGTAGAAGAATGTTGAGGATGGAGGTCCTAGGCAGGAGGAAAAGAGGAAGACCAAAGAGGAGGTTTATGGATGTGGTGAAGAAAGATATGCAGGTAGTTTGGGGTGAAAGAGGCAGATGTAACGGACAGGGTAGTGTGGAGAAGAATGAGCCGCTGTGGCGACCCCTAACGGGAGCAGCCGAAAGGAGAAGAAGAAGAAGAAGAAGAAGAAGATGTTTATGTGGCGTAAACTCAGTCATGACACTTTCCCAAAGTTAATATTAAGTGATATATATTGTCACATCTTTTGCAATTTGAAATTTAAATAATTTACAAACCCATTCCAAAAAGTTGGGACACTGTACAAATTTGTGAATAAAAACAGAATGCAATGATGTGGAAATTTCAATATCTTATATCATTTAAAGAGAATAAAAAAGTTGATTTAAAATTTGAATTTCAACAAATTTTAGGAATAAAAATGTTGTCCCATTATTGTCTATTACAGGTTTCTAGTTGTTCAACTGTCTTAAGTCTTCTTTGTCACATCTACCACTTTATGATGCACCAAATGTTTTCTATTGGTGAAAGAGTTAAACTACAGGCTGGCCATTTCGATATCCTGATCCTTCTTCCACACGGCCATGATGTTATAATTGATGCAGCATGTGGTCTGGTATTGCCATGTTGGAAAAAGCAAGGTCTTCGATGAAAGAAACGATATCTGGATGCGAGCATATGTTGTTCAATAATTGGATATACCTTTTAGCATTGATGGTGCCTTTTCAGATGTGTACGCTGCCTATAGCACACACTCATGCAACACCGTACCATCAGAGATGCAGGCTTCTGAAATGAGCGCTGATAACTTGGGTTGTCCTTGTCCTCTTTAGTCCGAATGACATGGTGTCCTAGTTAGAAAACTTCAAATTTTGATTTGAACAGTTCTCCACTTTGTCACAATCCATTTTAAATGAGACTTGGCCCAGAGAAAATGCCTGCGCTTCTGAATCATGTTTAGATATGGCTTCTTTTTTGACCTTTAGAGCATTAGCCAGCAACGGCAAATGACATGGTGGATTGTGTTCAACAACAATGTTTGCTAGAAGTGTTCTTGAGCCTATGTGGTGATTTCCATTACAGTAGCATTCCTGTATGTGATGCTGTACCGTCTTAAGGCCGGAAGATTACAGGCATCCAGTAATGTCTTCCAGCCTTGACCCTTGCGCACAGATTGTTCTAGATTCTTTGAATCGTTGGATGATATTATACACTGTAGATATATGTTGATAAAATAGTGGATATCACGGTCGCCTCACAACAAGTAGGTCCCGGGTTCGAATCTTTGTGCGGAGTTTGCATGTTCTCCCTGTGCTTGTGTGGGTTTTCTCCAGGTACTCCGGTCTCCTCCCACAGTCCAAAAAGATGCAGATTAGGTTGATTGGTTATTTTAAATTGCCCATAGGAGTGAATGTATACTGGCAACCCCTCCAGGGTGTACCCCCACCCTATGTGTGCTGGAATAGGCGCTGCAGACCCCTGTGACCCCGAATTCAGGAATGAGCGGGTAAGAAGATGAATGAATGAAATGAATGAATGAATATTGCGCCAATATTTTCCTCTGCAGCATTGTGGGAATTGGTGATCCTCTGCCAATCTTGACTTCTGAAAGACACTCTGAGAGGCTCATTTTATACCCAATCATGTTGGCAATTAATTCTGAATAAAATATTGAAAATTTGAAATTTCCACTTCATTGCATTCTGTTTTTATTCACATTTATACAGTGTCCCAACTTTTTTGTAATTATTTTAGTCAAATTGGGGCACAGTGCTTTCTGTGCAGAGTTTGCATGTCATTTTCTTGCTTCCATGGCTATTCTCTGGGTATTCTGGTTTCGTCCCACAGTTCAAAAACATGTACATTCGGTTATTCTGTGTGTGTGTGTGTGTTTGTTTTCTGGTTGTTTGTCTAGCCCTGCGATGGGCTGGGATCTGTCCAGGTGCCTTTGGCCCTACATGCACTGGGATTGGCTACAGCAAACCCCTGTGACTCTGAATTAGGGAATAAGTGGGCTGAAAAATGAATGAATGAATAGTTACATTTACACAACCGTCATATTTTGATAGTTAGTTTCATACGATTAAAAATGCTCCAACTTAATCCTAATAAAAAAAATTGGAGTACCACAAATTTGCCTGGATTTTGTGTCCTGTCTTTTCATAACTATTTCAGGCAGCAGCTTGTACTCAGGCACTTACAGTACATGATTACGAGTAAAACAGTGTGCATAACTCATATGATTAAGCGATGCAGCTCTGTTTTAACATCATTAAAAACATGTCGACATGTGTAAACACCAGTTGGTTATTGATCTTGTACCAACCCTGAGAATTTTAATCCAAATGATCCTAGTGACGTGTAGTGGTGTACATTCACCTCATTGAAAGGAGGGTCTGGGTTCGATTGATGATTTTAATTACCCATAGGAGTCAATGTGTATGTGAGTTGTTTGTCTGTGAGGCCCTGCGATGGCTGGCAACCTGCCTTGGTTGTTTCAATTCTTGTGATGGTAACAACTCACAGGTGCTAATTATATTTATACAATTCATTTTGCAGTTTAATAGACTTACTGAATGAAACTATGGCTCTCATGGAAGCTGTTTGCTACTATTAAGAGAGACAATTGCAATAACTTTTCATTTCATTGCCCAGTCAGATATTTTCTGATATGAAGATTTTCTTTTTAGGTGGTGTGTATTGGTTCTATTTAACATGGTGTTACCGTGGTTTCTTGTCTGTACCTGTGAGCAGATTTACTCAAAAGTGTTTGTGTGTGTGTGTGCAGTAAAACCTTATTCTTATCCTGAGTCATTATACCCAACATGTCTTTTTGAATCATTACATTTACCGCTAGAGGAAACAAAGTGTGTCTGATTCAGGTCACTTGCCACGAGTTAACCCTTGAACATGTCTAATGAGAGAATTTTTTAAATTCTCTAGCTGACCATTTTTCTCTCTCTCTTGTTCTCATTCTTTGCCCTTCTCTCTCTCTCTCTCTCTCTCTCTCTCTCTCTCTCTCTCTCTCTCTCTCTCTCTCTCTTTTCTAGCATCTCTTCCAGTGCTGGCAGAGTTTGCTGATTTACAGTGGATCATATGACCCACATATTTGATTTAGCACAGGTTTTACACTGACTGCCCTTATTGACCCAGTCTTCTATTTTATCCTGACTTGGGACCTGCACTGAATAACCTTTTTACTGGTTGTTTCTCTGCCCAAGAACAGCTGCCTTGGGATGATGCTGAAAAAATAGTTTGCAGCACAGTGGCTTATTGTTTAGCACCGTTTCCTCACAGCAAATTGGTTCAGTTTTGTATTCCCAACAGCAGCCTTTCTATGTGGAGTGCACATTCTATGTGGAGTATATGTTCTCCCTGAATTAACATTGGTTTACTCAGGATGGTGTATATTTCTTCGCACAGTGTGTTAGATGTCCAATATAGCACATTGCTTCACAAGTTTTGGACATAGACCCTGGTACAATTTGGCAAGTAGGATTAAAATTAATATTGGTATAATCAGGCATCAGAACATAGAAGATAGTTCACAGTTATGGGTGTAGCTGTGCATGAGAAGTATGATGGTGCACATAAATGTGGATGGTTATAAACTGCAGACATCCAAGGCATCCAAGTCCAGATAACACAGTAGAAGATGATAACGCTTAAGCACAAGAGATAATAAACATAATTCTATTAACCTCTCTAACACATGTCTAGTAATCAACCCCCTGACTAACATCACTAATCTATTCACCCCTGTGAGTGTGTAAACAACATCATGGGACATTGGAAAATATCTCGATGGGGGTTTAAACGCTAATCTTGGGCATTTAATGTCTATAAATGCAATAAAAACATTAAAGCAAGGATAAAGAAAAATGTCAACAATATATTGTTTAATGTTTATTTATTTTCAGTATGGCTTTATTCCCCTTACCTTTATTAATATCTATAAAAGAAAGAATTGCAAATCAATGGGCACAGCGCTCTTACTAATCTGCTTACTGGTTAATGAGGGTCTGCTGCGCCTAACCCAGCTCACATACGGCGAGAGGCGGGGGGTACACCCTGGACGGGTCACCAGTCCATCACAGGGCAACACATAGACAAACAACCACTCACACACACTTTCACTTCTATGGACAATTTAGAATCACCAAATCAATCTAATCTGCATGATTTTGAACTGTGGGAGGAAACCGGAGTATCCGGAGGAAACCAACGCAAGAGCTGGGAGAACATGCAAAATTCCGCACAGAAAGATCCCCGACCCAGGATTCAAACCCGGGACCTTCTTGTCGTGCTATCCACTATGCCACCGCGCCACCCCGATTAATGACTTGTGCTTTTTTTTTAAAAATCACCTTTTCAGCCTTTTTTAAAGTAATGCTTCATTCATTCATTCATTTCTGGTGATTCTAAATTACCCATTGTGTGTTTAGCCCTGAACTGGCAGGTGTTATTCTTAGCAGTAATATGTTTTTAGATAAAATCAATTATGTTTTTCATGATTTCATTTATTTTTAATTCAATATAAAACAACTGATTTTTTTTTGACATTTACTTTTATTTAATTAAAGATTTATTTCATTATTTCTTTTTTTAATTTAACCTGACCATTACTACATTTCCAAATGTACATATTAATTAAAAATAAAATATATTGTGTTCAGTAGAATTTTTTTTTTTTTTTTTTACCCAGACATTTAAAAATAACACCAGCGCTGTAATTGCAATATTGTTATACTGTGAAATTCATTTGAAATACTATACTTTCAAAATCTTATTCTAGGTTTTAACTAGGCTGAAAAATAGAACCACTGTTTTGTACTGTTTGTCCACTTTCTTGTCATTCACAGTCAGACGCTAACCTACTAAAATGAATCTAAATTACAAAATTATTAATTAGAAGTTTACACTGTTTATTCTGTTTCATTATTATTATTAAATATACCTTTAATTAGTATTATGAAAAAAGTTCAATTCCATTAAATTTTATTTGTATAGCTCTTTTTACAACAGTCATTGCCTCAAAGCAGCTTTACAGAATGATTGATAAACAGATGAGTTTGTCCCTGATGAGAAAGCCGGGGGACACGGTGGCAAGGAAAAACTCCCTAGAGTGGGATTAGGAAGAAACCTTGAGAGGAACCAGACTCAACAGGGAATGCATCCTCATTTAGGTTGAACAGAAATTAATGTAAGAGTGTATATGTGTATGTGTGAGTGAAAACAGTTCTGGTTGGCTGAAAATGGGGTGACGTCCGAAGACATGGTGGGAATGTGATGACCAAGCCGATATACGACACTCCGGATCAGGCATGGTGGGGCGGCACGTATACATTTAAGACAGAAAGGAGGGGGGGGAAGAGAAAGGTAATGAGGTTATAAGATACTGATAGAGTTCAGTGCATGAAAGGACCCAGACTAAACTAACTAGCATAGCCTAACTAAAAGGAGAACCAGATGGAGGCACAGATATGATGGATCCCTGATATGTAAGGCAACCAGACCACCTCTAAAGACAACTAAGAGATCGGTGAGAGAGTGGAGGACAGCATACAAACAGTATCAGATCAGCATCAATATCTATGAGTCCCCTCGGTCTGCTCCTTTATCTAAAGAGGACTAACACTGAAATGCCTGACTAAATAAATGGGTCTTTAATCTAGACTTGAATATTGAGACCGTTCCTGATTCTCTCACAAACTGGTAGACTATTCCATAACTTTGGGGCATTATATGAAAGTGCTCTGCCCCCTGCTGTAACTTTATTCACATGTGGTACTGACTGATTTTAGCGATATTCCTAATGTGAAAGAAAGCGGTTTTAGTAATATTATCTATATGGGCATTAAATGAAAAATTTGAATCTAAGATCACACCCAAGTCTTCGACTGTTGCACTTGATGCTACAGACATACCATCTAATGTTAAAGTGGGACCAGAAAACTTCTATGGCTACCTGCGGTTCCAGTAAAAAACCCTTTGTTCTTTCTGGATTTAGCAGCAGGAAATTGCTTATTATCCAGTTTCTAATGTCATTCACAGATAATTCTATTTTATCCAAAATTGTGTTTACATTGTGTGAACCCGACGCCATTTAAATTTTACAAACTGATAGCAGTTTGTTAAAAAGAACCTGAGCCAGGCAGGGGCTGTCCCTTTTATACCCACTATCATCTCTAACCTATTAAGGAGAATTTTATGATCAATAGTGTCGAAAGCTGCAATAAGGTCCAATAGAACTAGAAGAGAGAGACGCAGCCCCAATCAGAGGCCAATAGCAGATCATTTACTACCTTAACAAGTGCCGTCTCAATGCTGTGATAAGGCCTAAATCGAGACAGATAAAATTCATGAATATTATTTTGCTGTAGATACGAACATAGTTGCTGTGCTACTACTTTTTCGAAGATTTGCTAAATGAAAAGAAGATTCGATATCGGCCTGTAGTTTGACACCTTACTAGGGTCGAGGTTTGGTTTCTTAATTAATGGTTTAATCCTTGCTATTTTAAATGATTTAGCGACATACCCACTGCTGAGTGAAGTATTAACTATTTTCAGAAGGGGTTCTTTTACAGACGGAACTACTTGCTTAAAGAATTGGATTGGCACCGGATCCAATAAACAATTTGATGATTTTGCAGAAGAAATGAGTGAAATTAATTCAGTCTCTTCTATGAGACAAAAATTCTCTAAGAGCGTAACCCATTCTAAATCATCTGAGCTAGTTAAGGAAACTATCTTAGAAGTATGAATTGTCTGCCTAATCAATTTTGTCATTAAAGAATTTCCTGAAGTTTTCACTACTGTAGGCTGTTGCTGTGGAGATGTCAGTGGTGATCCGATTCCTAGTTAATTTAGCTACAGTGTTAAAAAGGAACTTGGGATTGTATTATATTATAAGGGAGGCGAGATAGGATAATCTGGCCTCACTAAGAGCTTTCTTATAAGCCAGGAGGCTCTCCTTCCATGCTGTCTGAAATACTAAATTTTTTTTGCCGCCATTTTCATTCTATTTTAGAGACCGTGTATGATCATTAAACCACAGAGTCAGCTTTTTTTTCTTTAACTAATTGTCTTAGCTGGGGCTACGCTATCTAAGGAATAAAACAGTAGATTCTAGGTAATCCGTTGTCTGTTCGAGGCCATGGGAGCAGAGTGTTTTATGTTAATCTGATCTGATTCAGTGGTTCATTCATTCATTCCTCTTCTAACCAGCATATTCCATAAGTTAGGTAAATAAAATAAATAACCCAGTCATTAGGATTGCACAAGCCAGTGCATTCTTAGTGTTGTTCCCAAGTCTGGATAAATGGGGAGGGTTGCGTTAGGAAGGGCTAAATCAAATATGTGGGAGTTTATTATAGGCCCGACACATGTAGACAAGGTGAGGGAGACTTGAGATGGTTTGGTTTGGACATGTGCAGAAGAGGGTCATGCAGTATACTGGTAGAAGAATGCTGAGAATGGAGGTGCCGGGCAGGAGAAAAAAAGGAAGACCAAGGAGAAGGTTTATAGATGTGGTGAAGGACGATATGCAGGTAGTTGGGGTGAAAGTGTAGAGAAGAGTGATACGCTGTGGTGACCACTAACGGGAGCAGCCGAAAGGTTGAATAGCATTAACAATGCTGATCTCGCCAGATTTGGCTTTATGCAGGTTGTTCAGTGCCCTTATGGTGATAAATTCTTCAGTGAAGCACGTCCTCTCAATAGTGTTAGGAAACTTGATTAAAGCAAACTATAAAACAGGTGCATAAAAATCAGTAGGTCCAACCAGGCCTGGGCATTTCCAGATGATTTCTCTATGTCCAAAGTTTGCTACAAATTTGACCTGACATACAAAAGAAAATATTATCTGCTTGAGTGGTCATGGCAGGCAAGCAATTATGGCCCCTGTCGAAACACAAGAGATGCTAGGTCCTCTACTGGGAAATGGTTCACACATGCACACGCATAGACAGACTCAAGGTCTCTGGAGTCACTTGTCTTGCTCAACAAACTGAAGGGAACATTCTGACCAACAACAACATCACAAAAGCAACTAAACGTTATGTAAGATTAAAACCAGCCAGAGCATGAAGGCTAACTTGATGAGGTGCGAGGGAGGGGGGCAGAATAATTGGGGCATTTACTATTTAACACAAGGGCATAAACAACCGTATGGTAGTGGAGACAACAGAAATGAGTAAAAAAAATACTTCCTGTAAAAGATGACCATATATGAGATTATTAATATATACACAAATATTTATGTAAAAATAGTAGCAGTTCTTAATGTTAGTCATGCAGCATAAAAATGGCTGTGATTTAGCATGCATTGTGACCTGTGTGGTTGAAACTCGTATGATGGGTTTAAATTTCTCTACTGTTTATTAGATTACGTTGTTTTGCGTTCATGAACTTGATTGTAATTTGGTTGCCAAACACTTTTTAATATCATTTTTGATTGGGCTTTAGAAAAACAACTTAGTTTGATTTGCTTAACAGTTTTTGCACATAAGCTGATGGAAAGTATTATCCAATCAGTGGATCAGTAGAAACAGAACAAAGTTATTTCACTCAAATGTTAATTGTTGTATTAACCCTATTTACCCTATCTGAGGTAAAGACAAAAGCCCCACCCTTGACAGCCAACAAATTTTATAATCAGGCTGGTAACTAATAAGTTATTCATTAATTTATCTTCTAGCCTTCTTATTACTTAATTCTGGGTCACAAGGGTCTGCTAGAGCCTATCCCAGTGCACTTTCTGCAAAAGGTAGGTGTTCACCCTGTACAGATCACCAGTCCATCACAAGCTTGTGACTAACCAAGATTATTAATTAAACATTTTCAAACAGTGGTAGATCAGTGGTTGGATGTTCTCAGTGGTTATCATTACTGGGACCCTGAACAATGTTCTCAACCTTAATGTCTAATGAAATTTACTTTAAAAATATAAATATTTATCCTAACACAGGCAGTGGTAGCTCAATGGTTAGAATGTTGGGCTGTTGTGTCAGAGATGTTTAAGTTCAGTTTGACTTGAGATTCTTAAGTTCCTAAGGATAAGTATGTCTTCCAAATCCTGTAAATGTTATAGAATAGAACCACTGTGTTCTAGTAGAAAGAGTTAAAACAGCAGCTGGCTAATGACAAGCAGAACTTACAGTATGTCCATCCAATTTCTGTTGGTGTTCACTCATGTATAAACACTCTAGGACAACGTATCGCCACATTCCTCATCTCTGTGACAGCAGTCCATTCAGAGAGTATGGATTAAATTCGATTTTGCATTATGTTACCGTAATATATGATCACATGTGCATTGATGCAGCAACTGTTCTGATTTGGCTTTTCTTTAACCAGGACAAATCACGAGTTCTGTATTGATGATAAAATTCCGGCTTTCTACTTTTATTTATGAAATTATTTATTTATTTATTTAAAATTGTGTTTAAATGTGTTTTTTTCTTATTTTTTTTACATGAGATCTTTGGAGTAGGTTAAAGGACAAATCTGACAGAGGTCAAAATCAGCACATCAATTGCTCTATTTTCTCAACCTTCACTGACAATATTCTTTGTTAAGAACCAAGCATATCCTAGATCAAATATACAAATTTAGATTTATGGTGGTCAGTGAAAAAAAAACAACAGTTTGCATCTGGACTGGATAGAACATAACTTTAATCCAAGGTTATTCCACACCCTGCTAGGTAAATAAAAGATCATGTTATTTTTCCTTCTTCTATCTTCTTTCCTTCTTTTGTCTTCTCTTCTAAGGAAGAGATTAAAAATAAATGATGTTATGAAAATAAACTATATGTAACGGCGCCGTCGGCACAGACAAAGGGGCAGGATCCATAATGCAGTGAAGGTGAGTTTATTAAAGTGAGGGT
>JAOTRA010003897.1:0-10065 GCA_026260255.1 Pseudolaguvia tuberculata | reverse complement strand
CTCCAAAACATCCTACATGTGCCGTCCCTCTAATAAACCCATTTCTAATCCTGTCCATCCTTGTCACCCCCAATGAAGGCTAACCCTGTATATAAATAGCTGAGAAAAGTTGGTACCTGTGTCTTACAGCTGTTTAATGTAAATGGATGTATTTTATTTTAAATTACTTGTACTTTTAGACATGTTCTTAGATAAATATTGATTCTGAACTGTTCCAGATGTTGTACATGGCACTGCTGCAGTTGTAGTGTACAGATTTGGAGTTTTAATAACATTTATATTTGTAAATATGATTTAACAATGATTGCATGTGTTTTAACTATTAAATGTGTTAAAAGTTATTCATTATTAAAATTATCTAAACTAGATAAAAATCTGGTTTTTAAATATTTAGATATTATTTTTTGTTATTATACCAGTGCAAATCCAAAAATTAAATACTCTTTTTCCTGAAGGCCCAAGTATCAAATGTACTGCCTCCCACTACCATTAACCCTTACTCTGCTCAAAGGTGCCACATCATGGCTGAATCAGCATTTTCACCCCAGTCGTCTGAGCAAAAAATATTCAGTACATACAATGTTGAGGAGCAATAAAGTCATAAATGGTTTCAGTTTCTCAATGTTTCTTCAATGTGAAGAAAATGAAATCTGATACAGTATACAGTATATTCAAAGCACTGCCTCTCTAATACCAAGGTTATTTTAGAATTGTTTTTAACATATTCTAGGTAAACAGCTTGTGATGAATTAGGCTTAGTCGGGTCCATGTTGCAAAGATCCAATTTAATAGAACTCAAGTAAACAGAAGAGGGAAGCTGGCACAAACAGAAGTAAATTAGGGAACAAAGGCCATCACAGGAATAAACAACTCAGCCTGGTCTGTACAACAAACAATACTTCACGCAGCATGGTAGTAGCGTGCTAACTTAAATAGAGTGCTCTTGACCTCTAACCTGGAACAGGAAACAGTCAGTCCGAATTCGAGCGAGGGTGCCCTTACCAGGTGATCCGGTGGTATAGCGTTCATTACACAGCTAAGCTTTGCAATAAATAGCTTTTGTGGTTAACTTCCACTTTTTGGTAGTTTTTCTATGTTTTCGCTTCTTTATGCTGCTATTAATGGCAGTGAGTAATACATGTATGCAGGTTGTGAACTCAGACCAACAGGAAGATTATGGTTTTCACAGAATTTCAAAAGCAAGTGATCAAAAAAGGGATAAAAGTCAAGCTAACCTAAATATGGAACTAGAAATATGGCTCAATCCCAGACATCCAACTTATTTCTTTAAACATTTAATGTAAAATATATTTTCAAGATTCTCTAGAACAGTTACAGTTTGACATTTGGCGGACACTCTTATCCAGAGCGACTTACATTTGGTCTCTTTTACAACTGAGCAATTGTGGGTTAAAGGCCTTGCTCAAGAGCCCTCAGTAGTTGCTTGGTGGAGGTGAGAATCCAACCCCTGTCTTTCTGCTATTAGTCCAACACATTAACCACTAGGTCACCACTTCGCTACAAGTAAATTCATTATGCCTAATACTGATCAGGTAAAAGAAGGAAGAGGAAATGAATGTTATTTTGTTTTTTAAGCCTGTTTGTGATCAGTATGGGAAGATGAGACAAGGAAGAATGAATTTAATTTAGAATTCTAATAAGGAAGGAAATCAGATGCAGGAATTAATGTACTAACTTACTTAATCCCTAATTTGGGCAAAAGACATGGTTACACCTTGGACATCCACACATAGACGTACAATCACAGACACGTCGCATTCACTACTATGGGCAATTTTAGAGTCACCAATCAAACTAATGTACATATTTTTGGACTGCAAGAAGAAACCGGGCTACCCGGAGAAAACTCGATGCAAGCATGGGGAGAAAATACAAACTTTGTACTTGCCTTGGAATCAAACCTAGGACCTTCTTGTTGTGAGGTGACCGTGCTAACCACTATGTCACCGCACCGCCCAGCTTATGATTGAGCCCTTATTAACATAGCATCCGGTATTTCAATATGTCATTTACATTTACATCATTTGCCTAATCAACTTTTTAATCTCTTTTTATATAATTGAGCAATCAGGGGACTCTGTGGTTCTTTAAATCAAACCCGGTCTCTCTGGTAACCACTAATCTACCCCTTTCCTGGTAAAAATAACTTCTAATTAAATGTGTGGTGGTTTAATTAATGACATTTGTGCTGTCTTAGTCATTCTGGTTATACCATAGGTGCGATGGGTGAGTGCAACAAACAACAGGGTTTGTTTATAGTCTAGACTGACCACAGAGCTGGAGTAAAGATCAGCTCTTTAGCTCAGTGCTGCTCAGTACCCAGACCTCAGTGGAAACTCTTACACACGCAAGCTGACTGTGTCACTGAGTAAACTGCCTTCTGCTACTTGCTACACAGAGAGATGACACTTGTAAAAATCTGTAGGAGTGAAACAACATGGTATAGAGATCTGTCACAGACAGGCCTAAATAGAAAAAAAAATCCATTATGTCATGGTCCTCATTTAGATCATTCTACATAAAAATAAATCCTTTTTAAGCAGATCAGTTTGATATTTCAGAAACAGATTGACAAATCCAGAAATCAAATTTATTTTAAAAAAATAGTTCTTTCAAAATGCGAGGCGCAGTGGTTAACACAGTTGCCTCACAAAAAGAATATCCCGGGTTCGATTCCCAGGTCGGGGGTCTTTCTGCGCGTTCTGCATGTTCTCCCAGTGCTGTGTGAGTTTTTGTGGGTACTCGGCTTTTCTCCTACAGTCCAAAAACATGTACATTAGGTTGGTGATTCTAAATTGTCCATAGGTGTGAGTGTGTGAGTAATTGTTTCTGGCCCCTGCGATAGACTAGTGACTTGTCCGGTGTGTACGCCTGCCTCTCACCCTATGGGATAGGTTCTAGCAAATCCCTGTAATCCCCAAACTGGAGAATTAGCAAGTTAGAAGATGAATGAATGTATGAAGTTATTTTAAAAGAAATCTTTTATAAAATTAAGATATTATACATATGAATGCAACTCTTTAGCATAATGGCTAACACTGCTGTCTAGATTTAAACTTTGACCTACGATACAAATTCCACATGCATTTTCTGTGTCTAATACTTCTGTGTTTCCTACCATCTGTAGTGAGAGGTAGTTCATTCATTCATCTTCTTACCCGCTTATTCCCGAATCCGGGGTCACGGAGGTCTGCTGTGCCTATCCCAGCACACATAGGGCAAGAGGTGGGAGTTACACCCTGGACGGGTCGCCAGTCCATCTCAGGGCAACACATAGACAAACAACCATTCACACACACATTCACTCCTATGGACAATTTACAAACACCAATCCACCTCATCTGCATGTTTTTGGACTGTGGGAGGAAAACGGAGCCCCGGGGTTTCGAGCCCGGGACATTCTTGATGTGAGGCGACTGTGCTATCCACTACGCCACTGCGCCACCCAGTGAGAGGTAGTTGGTTTAGAAAAAGGAATGAATCAGTTGAGAAAACTGGTGACTGCTCGTAAATAAAGTGTAGCCAAAGAACAATTAATATATTTATGTATAAAGTTTGTTGATACTAGTACCAGCTGCCGTGCTGTTTGTAGAACATGCTGTAATTTCTGTGGATTAAAAACCAAAATCAAATTATGAACAATATACAAGTGATTTATTTCTATTTTTAATACGAGGAAAAATTCCTCTCTAGAGACTCCTTTAGTCTAATACAGTTATTCAGCATGTTGTTCCATAAAAAGAATCATGAGAGCTCAATTTCAGCCAGTAAGAGTGAAGGAAAAAGGAGGGAGGGATTTGACAGTAAGAAGCACTGATTAACAGAAAATAAAGCACCTGTGTGTTTTTGGCAGCCTCTGTTTAGCCTGTAATAACAATGTAAAGTGCTACCAACCCAAACATTACAGTTTGAGACCCTCCCATAACAAGCTGCTTCACCGTCTCAAGCTTTTATATCCATAGCTCTAGCTATTACCTGTTTATTGTAAACTGTCAATTGATCTACAATTAAGATCTTTTCGTCTAAATTTCATCTAAGCTGAATGAATAAACTGGCGTCTAAGGGCGGCGGGTGGCGTAGTGGTTAGCACGATCGCCTCACAACAAGAAGGTCCCGGGTTCAATTCCCGGGTCGGGGGTCTATTTGTGCAAAGTTTGCATGTTCTCTCTGCGCTTGCGTGAGTTTCCTCCAGGTACACTAGTTTCCTCCCACAGTCCAAAAATATTCAGGTTAGGTCGATTAATTGATTCTAAATTGTCCGTAGGAGTGAATGTATGTGTGAATGATACCCCCTGAATGGGTTGCTAGTCGACCCCTGGGATAGGTTCCAGCAGAGCTCCCGTGAAGGCCGAATTAGGGAATAAGAGGGTAAGAAGATGGATGAATAAATGAATGAATGAACTGGTGTCTAGAGTAAAAAAATGTCAATGCTTTGATTACCATAACAGAAATAATGTAGTAAGGATGAAATTGTCTTATACTTCACAAATTATTGTTTAAACAGCAAATCATCTAAAATAAATAGTTGCATTTTTTTCTTTATATTCATTTAAGAATGTATTAAACTGATCACTGATCTATTAGATTTAATGTTACTCCACCGCTTTGCGAATGCTATTTACTAGATGTCCGTGTGGATGTAGGGATATTTTTCCCTATTAATGAGAACAGACAATAATACTGAGGAGAAGTGCGAATTAGTTGTACAGTAGTTTTCCTTATTGCTGTACGGTTAAGTTGAGACAAACCTTAATGAGAACATAGAAATATGGACGGGTCGCCAGTCCATCACAGGGCCACACATAGATGAACAACCATTCACACACACATTCACTCCTATGGGAAATTTAGACTCACCAATCAACCTAATGTACATATTTTTGGACCGTGGGAGGAAAACGGAGTACCTAAAGGAAACCCACGCAAGCATGGGGAGAACATGCAAACTCTGAACAGAAAGATTGCCAGCCCGGGAATTGATCCCAGGACCTTCTTTCGCTGGCTAACCATAACACCAGCGCACCACCCTAAAAAAAATGTCACTTTGAAGTGATACAGAAGTAAGAGCAATATTCAGACCAAAAATCTGGAATTCTTTGATAACATATTTGCAATGTTTCATCCTTAAATGGTACGTTTGATACTTGAAGATATATTGTTGTTGGTTAAAGTGACTTTTCCGCAGAAGCCTATTAAAGGAATGCTGGATTGGATACTCTGCTGACATATTTTCTTGTCTCTGTAACCTCAGGAATTTGAAGTGTCAGTAAAATTTCCTTGTACGGCAACAAATTACTTTTTCTTTAACTCCCAAAACTAATAGAGCAGCACTTGTTTCTAACCAGTATGTTTGTGTATGTAGTCAGAGGCATTGAATCTTAAATATCTCATAGTATTTGTGGCTATATTAAGTGTTTTCTTCTAAGCATTTGCCTATAAAAGTACCTACAGATTGTGCAGATTGTGGAAGTGGTGGCTCGGTGGGTATAGATTTGGACTAATACTTGGGGGTTTGATTCCTAATACTCATTCCCAGCCCCACCAATTTGATACTTTTAGGACCTTGAGCAAGATTCTTGACCCCCATTTGCTCAGTTGTATAAACAACATAAACAAGTAAGTTGCTTTGGATATGGGTGTCTGTATATGTTAATGTTTTTGTTTTGGAGATTAGTTGGATTGCATAAAAGTGCCTGATTTACCGGCTAGTTTGAGCCAACACAGTTTCAACAGGATGACACTTAATAGGCTAAAGTAAACCTTGTAGACTCTTAGTTTGCTAATGTAATCAAAACAAAATGCTAGAATAAGCGATAAATATGATCTGAGACAATCTAGATTCAACAGTTTTACAATTAACTTTTTTATCTTATCTTAATGGAACCATAAAAAATATAGTTTAAAACAGTGATATTCAAAGGTGCCTTTTGTCTGCCAAAAAAACCATAGAAGAAATGTTTTCGGGTTAGAAGATATCTACACTTATATTTTCACACTTTACCTCTATGCTGTGAATCAAAGAATGTATTATCTTCATAAAGGATGAAAAAATGTCTTATCTTATTATCTCTATGCTGTGAATCCAGGAATTCGCTGGTCATGATGCAAGAGATAACATATTGATATGCCTTTTTTGGAAGCTGTCAAAATACCAGTAATCTCTTATAGAAAACCAGACACTGAAAGCATACAGAATGACGTAGCATTTGCGTAGGTTGTCTGATTTTAAGTTAATCTGCCTTCATTGCCATGGAAAGTAATAGAAATGTAATAGAATTATTCATTAATCAGTCTTTTGACAAATACTAAATAATACTTTAGCCATTTTTGACTGTCAGACTATGTCCCGGTGGAAAGACTTGCATCTGTCTAGGATATGTATCATCGTCACACACTCTCAAAGAAAGCATTTGTACTGTAACACTTTCCAGAAGGGTATCCTTTTAAAAAGTTGTGGAAACTTTTGCCTTGTGTTCATCAGACTTCTGCAATAAGCTAATGAAATGGAGGATTAAAATTGGAGAAAGAAGTTTCTAATAAATGCTATTTTGTGAGAAAGAACATCTGCAAATGCCTTTTACAAATATAAATAAATGTTTCTACCTCCCTGCTCAAGTATGTTTGCCTAGAGATAAGTTTATGCTGTGGTCTTGTGAGTGTTTTTGTAAGTATCCAACACCTTAACCACTGGGCTACCACTTCCCCGAAGTAATGTTTTGCCAATGGACTGTGACTTCCAGCTGTACTTTATACATGAGATCAGGGGTCAGGAACCTTTTTGACTCAGAGAGCCAAGAAAGCAAAATATTTGGAAATTTATTTCAGTGAGAGCCATATAATATATAATATATGACTGAGGGCGTTTACCTGTTTACTCAGCAACGGCCAACGTAGGCTATTATCATCCAATTAAAATAATGGACAATTGCTCCTGCAGCCAAGTGCAGCCCTGAACAGGACATGAGCAGTGGTAAATCGATGGAGGGATTAAAACAAGTTATCAAAAGAGCCACAACTGGCTCGCGAGCCACAGGTTCCCGACCCCTGCATTAGATAAAAGACAATATGTAATTTTATTTTATAATATTTGGAAAACATATATTTGGTCTAACTTTGAGTGCTGATGGACCCTCGTTTTTATTACTCATTATATCTGTGGAAGTCAGCACATCATTCAATCTGATACTGTGATTTGGAGAGCTATAATAGTTGATAGTTCATGTTGATCCCTGAAAGAAAGGTATTTTCTTCCAGAAAACTTACCAAGGACATCTATGGAAAAAGCTAGACCAGTTATATTTACACATTGCCTCTGAATTGTCATGCTTTCCTATTACAGACTAAAGGATTTCAAACCTTTATTATGGCAACTGTGAAGAGTTTCGAAATTCCTTCATCTTACCAATAACTACTGACATACATAATTATTATTACTTTTTTTTTTTTATAAAACTTGCTCTTGCCAGGATTTTGCCACAAATCATTACTGTGCTCTCAGATATAAAAGTCTGTCAACACGTTCACGTGTGTTACAGAAATGAGTGAGATATGAATAATCCCTTAAAGTAGACAAATTTCTCATATAGTCCGGTTAGTCTGGGTACATTTCCTGACCATCAGTGAAGCCATGATGTCATTAAAGTTCAGCCAGAGGTGTATTTCTCTATACAGAATTTTATTTTAACGCATCCACTTACTCTGTATAGCCTCAATGTGACGTCACCTAATGGAGGACTGCAGTAATATCCGTTCCTCTCTGCTCAAGCTCAAGTGTCTTTCACATCTTCCAAGCACAAATATGGTACAGACATTCTTATTGTTGATTCTTATATAACACATAACTGTGTTTAACGACCTTGAGTAACTAGTTAAATGTTTGATGCTAGTTCTATGATGCTAGTATTCTCTCAAGATATAATGGTAAGCTAAAACTGCTTCCTGAATACTTCATTGCATGGAAACTGTATAAACCTTCCTATGTGTGATGCCAAATCCTGCACATTTGTGGTTTTAGGGAAATAAAATGCTGATTAAGAACGCTGATGACATCATTGTGGTTATAGCTAGCTTCAACATTCAACCTAACATTAAACTGTAGTAGCACCAGGATTTAATCTTTAACCTATATACTAAATTATATGCATTATCATCTATATTTACAATACACAGTTGGTTTAATATAGAGTAAAATAGAGTATGGCACGTTTGCAGCTTTGTGCTTCTATCAATATAACTATGACTGTGGGTTTTAGGTGGAGATCATATTCAGTGTTCAGGTAGTAATGCTGTATAAACAGGCATCAAAGCATGCTGTGAAAAGCATCCTGCGCTGGCATGTACACTGAGGATATGGCAAGTGATACTGGGGATATGGCAAGTGACACTGGGGATATGGCAAGTGACACTGAGGATATTAAAGTGACACTGGGGATATGGCAAGTGACTGAGGATATTGCAAGTGACACTGGGGATATGGCAAGTGACTGAGGATATTGCAAGTGACACTGGGGATATGGCAAGTGACACTGAGGATATGGCAAGTGACACTGGGGATATGACAAGTGACACTGGGGATATGGCAAGTGACACTGAGGATATGGCAAGTGACATTGGGGATATGACAAGTGACACTGGGGATATGGCAAGTGACACTGGGGATATGGCAAGTGACACTGAGGATATGGCAAGTGACACTGGGGATATGACAAGTGACACTGGGGATATGGCAAGTGACACTGAGGATATGGCAAGTGACATTGGGGATATGACAAGTGACACTGGGGATATGGCAAGTGACACTGGGGATATGGCAAGTGACACTGAGGATATGGCAAGTGACACTGGGGATATGACAAGTGATACTGGGGATATGGCAAGTGACACTGGGGATATGGCAAGTGACACTGAGGATATGGCAAGCGGCACTGAGGATATGGCAAGTGATACTGGGGATATGGCAAGTGACACTGGGGATATGGCAAGTGACACTGGGGATATGGCAAGCGACACTGAGGATATGGCAAGCGACACTGGGGATATGGCAAGTGACACTGGGGATATGGCAAGCGACACTGGGGATATGGCAAGCGACACTGAGGATATGGCAAGCGACACTGAGGATATGGCAAGTGACATTGGGGATATGACAAGTGACGCAGCGTCTCATTCCAACAGATACAAACATAACCTTGAGACATTTCCCTTCAGTAACTTTAGCTGCTTTGAAAGGCTTGGGGAACAAGATACCCATAGTAGCCCTTGTTACTTTTAACACCATCTTATAGAATGTTTGCATGCAATTGGATGGGTTGTGTATTTGGATAGCATATTTCCATGGACACTGTACACATTAAATGTGTTAATGCTCTAAAGTTCTAAATTCTGTACTCTCCTATGTGTCGTAATCTCCTACCTTTGCCTTCCATGCAGCACAAACTTGCACTTTTAATGAATGCAATGGACACTGCGACGCTAATTGGGATAGGGTTCGATTCCCAGTACCGCAACTGCTGGCCGCATATTCGTATGTGGTTATTGCGCGCGTTCCCGGCAACCTGTGCGTCCTGCACGCGCAGTAAATCATGGGAAGGAAACAGGGAGAGGAGGAATCTCGGGCTTGTTTCCAGCTGTGACGTAACGGAGGTGTTGAAAACCAAATGCAAGAGGCTCCGTATAACGGGCTTCACCGGCAGACTTACCGACGAAACGGACTTATTGCGACTGGAAACTGTTTTAAAATCAATCTTCTATTCTGGATTCAATGCATTTACCACTGTGGTTCAGTAATGAGCTGGCTCCTGACCTGGGTCCTGTTTGTCGCCCGATTTCACCAGGTGAAAATGTGCTGTCCTGTTTTATACCACTACTAGTCGGTGTGTCTATAAAATAAAATAGTGTACTTTTAAATCTAGTTTTAAAAACTAAAACGATTTTATTATTATTATTATTATTATTATTATTATTATTATTAATTATTATTATTAGTAGTAGTAGTAGTAGTAGTAGTAGCATATACATATATTTGTGTGTGTGTGTGTATATATA
>JAOTRA010003852.1:0-10066 GCA_026260255.1 Pseudolaguvia tuberculata | reverse complement strand
GCAACCCTCCCCATTTATCCGGGCTTGGGACCGGCACTAAGAATGCACTGGCTTGTGCAACCCTAATGACTGGGTTTTTAATATATATATATATATATATATATATGTACATCATAAACTCTAATGTTGTCTTTACTGAATTTATCTTGAATAAACACTTGCTTTTTGTTCTCATATTGAATTTGAGAATGTGAGAGGGAATGTAACATGACACAAAGATAATACACAAAGATACAGTATTTAGAAAATGCCCTTATCCAGAGCGACATACAAAAAGGGCTTTGAGTTACTATGAACTATGAAGTTTTTTTCCGGTTTGCTATGTTACAGACTTAAAATACAAGTTTAAGGAAGAAATGTTAAAGTTCACCTAGTTAGATAAACTGTCAACATAAACATAAAGTTACATTATATTGTCAAAAAGTTGAGCATCACATTGTTACGTGTTTCTATACATCTTATTCCAGATTTACTCTCCATTTTGCTCCAGATGGATGTCTACTGTTCTATCAAAAAATCAGCTAAGTTATGTAGCTAATTCAGCCACAATCATATTAGTGAGACCAGACAAAACAGTTACAGTTGGGCATTTAGCAGACGCTCTTGTCCAGAGCGACGTACAAACAGTGCTTATAGTTATAACCCAGAACATTTCACTACTGATACAGATACAATCGCAAAACAGTGTAACAAACTCCTGAAAACAGTTGAAGAGCAAGAGATGGGTTTTTTTTTTCTTTAAAATGGATGTTTGTGTGAAAAAAGGTATTTACAGAACAGGTTTGTCTTCAGAGGTCTCTTGAAGACAGCTAGTGACTCAGCTGTTCTGACATTGATGGGAAGTTCATTCCACCATCTTGGTGCCAGAACAGAGAAAAGTCTTGAGACCTTGGGGAGTGGAACAGGTCGTGCAGTGCTATGCGCGGAGTGTATAGTGCTTGGAGGAGGATGGTGCAGTGTTTCACTTCCTTGTATTGACCTCCTTACCTAACTCCTTATCAGGTAAGGAGCTCTGGAGTGTAGTTAGTGTTCCAGTATATCCCAACATGTTCAATGAGGTTGAGATCAGGACTTTATGCAGAAAACTATCCAGGGCTATCCAAGCCTAGCAGACCATGCTATAATGGAGATCTGATGGCTTTGTGTTCATGGTCAATGTCATGCTAGGATATGGATGATTCCATATTTGCAGCATTCAGTGTAAATGTCATGTATTCTGTTTTGCATATAATACAATTACGCATTTACCCAGCAAGTTCAAAGTGTTTAATGCATAAAATTTGATTCCTTGTAATTAATTATTACTTTTTTCACATGTAGTGTTTCTCCTACTGTTATTATATTCTTGGCAAGATAAAATATAAAAGACATTTAAACATTGTACCTTAAAGTGCAATTACCTGCATTCCAATGATGGCGTAGATAAAGAAGAGCATAGCAATAAGCAGGCACACATATGGCAATGCCTACAAGAGAATAAAGAGATTGGTTGATATTGAAAGAAACCCTCATGATTAATATTGAAAGAAACCCACATGTTCAATTGAAATGTAAGCTTTGTCAATATAGTCTGGGAATTTATACTCCATTAGATTCTTAACCTCCACCTCATTAACAAGTTTAATATTCACTTAAATGTTAATTAGATTTAATATCAAAAACAGACTGAAAATCTGATAAAGATTTTGCAGATTAACTAAACCTTAAATTGAAGTAATCCTGACATGTTTACATTTTAATGCGGCTACAAGTTAAAAGCTTACATGCTTTAACTTACTATAGCAATTCCTTAATTAATTAATTAATTAATTAATTAATTCATTCAGTCATTCATTCATCTTCTTACCCGCTTATTCCCTAATGCAGAGTCAAAGGGCCGCACATTATTAATTTATATTTTGCATACAGGTATTAAAAGTTCCCAACCTTAAAAGACTGAACGAAGGTCCAGAGCAGAATACGGATGGTGTATCCTTGCCTTAGAAGTTTGATGAGTCGAGCAGCTCGAAACAACCTCAGAAAGCTGAGGTTGATCAGCTTGTCCTGCAAAAAATGGAAAATTCAAATAGGCACTGTTAGCTGGTGCTCAAATTAGTCTTACTAGCTACTAGAGTTTTTCTATCATGCCTAACAGGAAGCAAAAATTAAAATCGAAACCCGCAGATTTCAATTTTATTTCTGTAGGAAAATTGACTCTTGTCATGCGCTGTAAGTGGTAATAATGGTTTTAAATAATCTTATAAAGAGTCAAGTTTATGCATCCAGTTATTATCAGAAGTCTCTTATGTAGTGTTGGTATTAATTGTATTAAATGGTTTAATGCATTGAGATTTGAGAATTGTGATTATTAAATAGAACCAACCTTAAACATAAAACAATCAAGGCTAAAATAATATATAAATTATATTCATGTGGACTCAGTGATGGACTAAAGATAGACTACAGAAATGTAAGACGAAAGGAGTTCAAATTGGTTGGTAGAATTCATTTTTGAATCTTTTTCCCTAGCAAACTGAAAAACTGAGTAAATTCCAGACTGAAATGTCATGAATTTCATCCTGGAACAATTTACTGACAATAACGATCCCTGGATTAACATTAAATCCCAACATGAAATTAGAAAAACAATATTAAAATAATTTTGATTGATTTCGTGGTCACGGGGGTCTGCTGCGCCTATCCCAGCACACATAGTGCAAGAGGCAGGGGTACACCCTAGACAGGTCGCCAGTCTATCGCAGGGCAACACATAGACGAACAACCATTCACACACACATTCACTCCTATGGACAATTTACAATCACCAATCCACCTCATCTGCATGTTTTTGGACTGTGGGAGGAAACCGGAGTAAAGAGAACATGCAAACTCAGCAGATATTCGAACCCGGGACCTTCTTGTTGTGAGGCGACTGTGCTATCCACTACGCCACCGCGCCGCTTTGAATTAGATCAACTTCAGTGAAATGAGTGTATTGATTTTAAGGAAATAAACATGAATGAATTTATTCAGTAAATCATAAACTACTGATGAACAACTGAATATAAAACCTATAGAACCGCAATAAAGTAACAGTCTTATAATAAAAGAGGTATTTTTAAGAATCACAACCATATTTTTATAGCCAGAAATTCACTGAAATATTCACCCATTAATTAAACTGCACATAAAGTCAGTACAGCATGTAATGTATTACATTTATTTCAATATTTCAGCTATTTGTTTATTTTTTTTATTTTTGATATACTTTATTGATCCCATGAGGGAAATTCTTGATTTTCGCATATCCCATCTTAGTAAGTTGGGGCTCAGAGCTATTGTAGCTATTGTAGCTATTGTAGCTTTAGTCAGCTATTGTACAGCGCCGCTGGAGCAAAAAGGGTTAAGGGTCTTGATCAAGGACTCAGCAGTGGCAGGTCTTCCTGGTCAACCGATCAACAACTCGGTACCTTAACCATTGAGCCACCGCTGTCCCTCAAATACCTTTATAATATTAGATTTTTGTTCATAATAACATAATATCTAATTTGTAATTAGATATTATGAAGACCATTATTCATTTTTATTATTATTATTAGTAATAGTAATAGTAGTATTACCCATGTGATTAAAATACAATCCAATGTGACGCGCTGATCCAAAATGCCTCACAATTATCTGAGCAATTGGGGGGCTGAGAGTATTGCTGAGTGGCTCAATTATAGTAACTTGCATTAGGAGTTCAACACCTTAACCAACGCACTACCATTTCTCTTTTATTTGATTTTTATGTAAATGAATGAATATAGAAAAAGTTGATTACAAAAACAGGTAGGACAGATGGACAGAAGCAGAACAGGACAAATAAAGCTACTTACCGTCTGTGTAGTCCGTTTGGAGGAGAAGTGGGCAGGTGCCAACAATGATTAAGCATGGAAACAGAGTGACAGGGAAATCATTAGGAGGGACGAGAGTCTACTCTGACACACTGAGACATGAGTGTCGACACTCATCAGGGAGATTTGTGCACTACCAAGCCTCACTGGAATTATTTCCCACTTCTAAATTTGCTGAATAAACATGTAGATTAAAGAAGACTTACTGTAAAGGAGGAAGTGAACCTCTGCCAATTTTCGTTTTGCTTTAAAATTGCTAATTGTTTTTGACAAGACATCATTATTATCATTGATCATATTAGAAACAGTGAACTAATTCAATCAAAAGTTTGTCAGCAGAAATTCCTAATTATTCATTTTAACACAAATTATTATTATTATTATTATTATTATTCATTCATTCATCTTCTTACCCACTTATTCCCTAATTTGGGGTCACGGGGGTCTGCTGGTGCCTATCCCAGTACACCCTGGACGGGTTGCCAGTCCATCTCAGGGCAACACTTAGACAAACAACCATTCACACACACATTCGTTCCTATGGACAATTTACAATCACCAATCCACCTAATCCCCATGTTATTGGACAGTGGGAGGAAACCAAGTACCCGGAGGAAAACCCACGGAAGCGAGGGGAGAGCATGCAAACCCCGCACAGTAAGATCCCCAGCCTGGGAATCGAACCCGATACTTTCTTGTTGTGAGGCGACCATGCTAACCACTACGCCACCGCGCCGCCCCATTATTATTATTATTATTATTATTATTATTATTATTATTATTATTATTGTTTTGATTAAAAAACCAGAAATCATATCCATTCATGCATTAGTAATAGTCATTATTTATCAAGGTAGAGAGTAGTTATTATTGTGATTAATAATGAACTGGTTATTAATCATTATCTAAAGCAACTTTTTACTAATGTTTTATTTTATTTATGAGTAGTTATGATTTTAGCGTCTTGAGAAGGCCTTAGAGATGGAAGCTTGATGGTGCCTCAACTAGTTCGCTAATATTGCATATTGGATGTTGTTAGGAACATGACGATTTTATTTTGCAAACTAGTACTTAATAATGATTAGAGTCATGTTAACATTGTGTACATTTAATACAACTCTTGTTATCGTTGACTTGCTTTGTACAATGTATGATTCTTGTGTCAAACTGTAGGATCTTGGGGTCAGTCATCAATTTGTGACACGGTTAGCAACCTGCGTTCTCTCCTAGCAGCGTAAAGACGTCAAGCAAACACTATTACTTTTCGTCACTTTATATGTTTCTCTACTTGTTGTTTTGTTCACCTGATGTTTGCTAATTGTGTCATCAGGTTCATCGTTTTTGATGGTTCCTGGATTAATGTGTTTTATGTGTGAGAATTCCAATGGAGGAGGAAATTATTGTGATAGATTGTCTGTTGGTGAACATGATAAACTCGCCATCTTGGAAAACCGTTTTTAGTGTATTGAAATCTTTAAGGGTTTGTCTCAGACAAACAAATCAAGGATGTAATCGCACAATGCAAGCTCAGCTAACCTCACCTTCTTGTAATTGTCTTACTCTCGTTATTCCAACATGAAAAAGAGAAAGTTGCAGACACATGTACACACAAAGACAAAACACTGAAATATAAGCTCAAAGATAAACACACCATCACTAACCCAAGCATGAACCTTGAACAAAAACTCAATGTCTTACCTTAATTTCAGTGACTAGGATGTCTGTAATACTGCCTAGTACTGTTACAAAGTCAAAGATGTTCCAGGCTTCTTTTAGATAGTTCTGGGTGCAGATACAAATGTCTTTGTTATTGTTTGCAATGAATTTGAAATGAATATAAAAATGTAAAAAAATGTTTTAAATGGAGGTGGGACCAAAGCATACATATAGTTTTTGACACTGAATTGTCAGGAACAGTCTGTTCTTGTCTATAACTCATTCGAATGCCACAGTGATTTGTCGAGTCATGGCTGTTCAAGGGCCTAAAACAACAGCGGCGAGGCCACACCATCTGCCACAGCCTCAGAACAGGTGGAGGTAAAGAGCACCATAAAGGGGCCAGATTCATTTAATAAACGAGGCTACTAAATGAAATGGAGCTTGAGACGGGCCCCGCTGCTGCAGGCACTGAGAGGGCAGATTTATCAGATTCTATTATTGTTCTTGCTTCATCACGTCATCTTTTCCATTATGTACCTAATTTGTTTAGAAAATTTCAGTATTATTTCAAACACCACAGGTTGCATTGCGTTAGATTGATTAACAAGGAAAACTAAGCACAAATGGAAACAATAAGAAAGCAATGAATCAAACTGGGTGGGCATGATGGCGTATTAGTAAGCATAGTCGCCTCATAACAAGAAGCTCCCATAAGAAGAAGTTCGATTCTCAAGACCTTCTACAGTCCCTTAGCGGTGCTGTGAGATCCCAATTTAACATCTTGTATGACTTCCATGAGCTTGAAGAACTGCATCCATGCGGTTTGGCAAGGATTCATATAATTTATTGATGAAGTCATCAGGAATAGCAAAGAAAGCAGTCTTCCAGACCTCCCAGAGTTCATCAATATTCTTTGGTTTCATCTTCCATGCTTCCTCTTTCATCCTACCTCACATATGCTCAATGTTGTTCATGTCTGGTGACTGGGCTGACAAATCATGGAGCAAGTTGATCTTTTTCGCCTTAAGGAACTTTGATGTGCAGATGGAAGTATGCAATGGAGCGCCATCCTTCTGCAAAATTTGACCTCTTTTATAGTTGGGAATACAAGAGGTAGCTAAGATTTCTTGTTATTTTAGACTATTGATCTTGCACACCCCCATACTGGATGTAACCACAGACCATGATTTTTCCTCCACCACTGTTTTCTGTGGGTTCCAAGATGTCTCCTACAATATTTGTGGTGACTGTGGTGTAAGTCAACCATAGATTCGTCTGAAAAATCCCCCGTCTGCCACTTTCCCAGCACCACGTTTTAGCAGGCCTTGGCAAATGCCACACGGTTTTTCAATTGTCATTTGTTTAGTGCCGGTTTTTGGGAACTGATTAGACCTTGCAAGCCATTTCGAGACAGTTCAAACTGTTCTGGTTGACACAGAGACTTTAGGTTACCAGGTCTTGTGGAGCTAAAGTGGAAAATGGTCTGGTCTTGGATTTTCGCATCAACAAACGGTCCTCTCAAGCAGTTGTTTTGCGGGGTCTGCCAAACCTGGGCCAATCAAAAACATCTCCAGTCTCTTCAAATCTTTTTTATCCTCAGTACTTGACGCTGAGATACACTGAAGGTATCTGCTACATCAGCAGTGGATTTGGTACTTCAGCCTCTTGATAATTAACACTAGTCTCAGGGTGAATCATAGGTATGTTTGCAGAGGTCTCGTTGCAGTTGATGTGAAGGTCTAGTGTACTGGACATCTTTTTGTACACACCTGAGACCTAATTGTTCCATTATTAGTCACAGGTGAAGCTGCTATGACAAGGCGACAACACTTATGTCTTTGCAAAAATTGACTCAATGGGATTTACCAAGCTGTGAATATTAGAATACTTTTTGACAGTTTTGTTTTGCACTGAAACATTATTACAAAATCTATTGGGATTAAAATCATTTCATTTCAAAATCAAGCCATTTCTTGTAAAATCTATCTTGATTAGAAAAATATTTTGGCGGCACTTCAAGTCAATTTGTACACAGGCGACAAGACTTTTGTCAGGGACTGTATACTGTATATATATATATATATACACATAATTTTTTAATTAATCTGTCATTTCCCAGTGGCTATAATTGCGCTAAGTAACCACCTTTTACACTTATGCCTAGGGTCAGCTTCTTCCTACCAAGGTGTAAAAAACGGAATTGCTATTGTACTAGAATAAGTGTACTCAAGTGTTTCTCACCAGCAGACCAAAAGCGATGATCTTCAGGATGCACTCCAGGGTGAATAGAGCAGTGAAGATAATGTTTAACCACTTTAGCATGTCTTCATAAGGTTTTGATGCAGTACTGAACTAAAGGGACAAAGCATTGACCATGGTTATACCTTACACATACTTGGTTTGCTATGAGTCATGCCTGTAAAATAAGATCTCAATAATGCTACATTTATTCTGAGATGTGAAAAAAAGAGAAGTGCACATCCAAATGCAGAGATAATTACAAAAATTGAATGGGTAAATAACTTAGAATGCATAATGGTCTTGCCCGTTAGAGGACTATTTTTGCTATTTGGCTGTCTGTGCTTTGCAAATGTGACAGACGAGACTCTACTTGAATGTTGGTTATCAGAACGAGGAAGAGCAGGGAAGAAATCCTAAAAGAGTTCTACTACTTGAGACTACATGAGCACTAACTGACTGAGGCTTCTACCGTTTCCTGTTAAGGACACAGTAAATTTACTGATGATTCCTAACAATCATTGTTATAATCACAGTATTTTTCTAAAAAAAAAAAAAATTACCGTATTTTCCGGACTATAAAAGCGGTACAAGGTGCTCAAAAATCTGTCAAGATGTTTTAATACGACCTTTGTGGCCACCGGCTAAACCCAGCCATGGATTGATCGCACTTTGCGGACACCTTGCGGATTCGGGTTCATGGTTAGTCCGGGTTCAGTCCTAAATTAAAGTCCGATCGATGTTTCTTCTGGGACGTTCACTGCCTAAAAAAATCCACTTTACACCGCTGCTAATAATCGGTGTGCTTTATATATGAAGATATATGAAAATATACCCATCCATTGATACCGCGCCTTTTAATCTGATGCACCGTATAGTGCGGAAAATACGATAAGTGAAAAATATGTTGCTTTCTCACTGAACTGCGTTTCAAGTTAAAAAAAAAAAATTCTAATCCTTTATCCTCTAATCCACATGTCCATGTGTTTAAAATACGAAATAATAATACTAAAACCTAAAAATACTAAATACTCCATTTACTGTGAATATTCATCATTTAGCATGTAAAATGTTTTAAAATGATGGAAATTTTTAATTCTTTTGGATAAACTAAAGCTGGATAAATATCACCCCTTTTATATTATATATGAATGAGTTCGATGGATATAAAGACATAAGCTTACCTTCATCATAAGAACCACAGTATTGACTGCGATCATGGTTAGGATGGAATATTCAAATGGAGTAGAAACCACAAACTTCCACATTTTGTACTGGAAGGACTGCTTATTCTGGGGCATGTAGCGTGTCAGGGGCTTGGCATTAATAGCAAAGTCAATGCACGCGCGCTGTTAACAAAACAAAACCCATCTTAATCTTTTGTACACAAAATAATCGAAAAAAATACAACATTGTTTTTTCACTTAACGCTGTTTAATGATCAGACTTAAAAGACCTTCTGCCCTTGGAATCACAACTAATCAATGTGTAAGGGACAGAAAGCAAACAACAAACTAGTGTCAACATGGAAACCTTTCAGTCAGGAACCTTGTTTATACTACCAGCTACTAGTGTTTAGGAATGTGAGATATACCTCATTCTTCTCCAAGCTGCACTCAGACATGGCTTTGTCCCCTTGCTCCTGAAAAGTGATGATGATCAAGGCTACAAAAATGTTGACAAAGAAAAATGGGAAGACCACAAAGTAAACTACATAAAAGATGGAGGTTTCCATGCGGTAACCGGGGCTTGGGCCTTGGTCTTCATATGTTGCATCTACGGAGTGTTTCAGCACCCTGAATGCATATAAAAAACAAGAAAAATGAGGAATTTGTGTCAGTGGCAAATATGTTACAGTTACAGTTTGGCATTTGGCAGACACTCTTATCCAATGCGACTTACATTAGGTCTCTTTTTTTTTTACAACTGAGTAATTGTGGGTTAAGGGTCTTGCTCAAGGGCCCACAGTGGTTGCTTGGTGGAGGTGGGATTTGAACCCCATTCTTTGTGGTATAAGTGCAACACCTTAACCACTAGGCTACCACTTCGCCCATATGTTTTTTGTAAATGTGGTTATGTTAGGGGGCGGCACGGCGTTTTGGATATCACGGTCGCCTCACAATGAGAAGGTCCCGGGTTCAATTCCAGGGCCGGGGATCTTTCTGTGCGAAGTTTGCATGTTCTCCCCGCGCTTGCGTGTTCTTTCCGCAGTCCAACAATATGCAGATTAGGTGGATTGGTGATTGTAAATTGTCCATAGGAGTGAATGTGTGTGTGAATGGTTGTTTGTCTAT
>JAOTRA010003818.1:0-23512 GCA_026260255.1 Pseudolaguvia tuberculata | reverse complement strand
TGTGTGTGTGTGTGTGTGTGTGTGTGTGTGTGTGTGTGTGTGTGTGTGTGTGTGTGTGTGTGTGTGTGTGTAACGTGGCTGAGTTTTTCAAGAAAAAGACATAAGAAAGAGCAAAGGTGTCATTCAATTAATTGTGTTCTTCCTGCCTTGGACTTTAAGTTACTTGGAATTTCATTGCCGCACATGGAGGACCAGCCCTGAACCGAACCCGGTCGGATTTGAATAGACATAAAGTCTTAAAGGTTTGACTGAGACACCGCGCGTTTATCCGAACAGCTCGTGTTCATTTGCACTATAATGGAAGTGCCGCCGTGCTCTAAGAAGAGTCTGTCCCTCTCGCTCCCGGTGCCTCGGGAAGGACAGGCGACGCTTAAGCCTCCACAGCACCTCTGGAGACAACCGCGGACACCCATCCGGATCAAACACCGCGGATACTCCGACAACGACCGCCATCATCACCCGCTTATGGAGCGTGCGGACGCCATGGACACGAGCGACCGGCCCGGTCTTAAGAAATCACGCATGTCCTGGCCATCCTCCTTTCAGGGTACCTCAAGCACCGGAAACTGTTCTGGAAACAAACGGTAAGAAAACAAACACATCTTGGTGTGCATGGTTGCATGTCAAGGGTTATATATAGATCGTTTTAGACTCATCAAAACGTGGGCATGTGTGTGTGACGCGGTATGCCTAACGGGCCGGAACAATTCTCCACAGTGACGCGCTTGGAGAGTGACTGACACTAGCTATTAGGCTTTACGCATACGACTCTTTTGGAGTCATCGTTTTCAGTGAATCGATTCGGCCGAATCACAAATCAATCGGAAATATGCGGGGAAAGTAAACGTCTCAGGAGGGAGGGGTTTAAATGTCATTAAAAGCCAAACGCGACTGTCTGTTAGAATAGAAGAAATAAGACATGTAAAGATTCTCTCCTGTTTGGGAATCGTTTCGTTGAATTATTTAAGTTTAAACCAAACAAACAAAAAATAATCGTCTATTGGGAGCTTCGCCCGTCGTTGAGCAAATAAGCGAATCTAAATTCAGTGATGCGAATCTCTGAAAACACATTCTAGGTTTTATAACCTGTCCCTTTCCAAGCTTTTCTGTAAACACCACAAGCCATAGACGAGTTTTAGTTTCAAATCATGACATGTTTACATAACAGTTTAAATTTTAACGATGATAAAAGCTGATAAACAAAATGATTCTAATCTGTGATTCTATGAAATAAATATTTCACATGAACTTTTCAGTCAGTCGCTGAGTCATTATTAAGTGGATTATATACTGTCGTATTATTCACTCCTCCATTTGGTAATTTTTTGGCTTGTGATTTTTTTACATCTCTTGCTTGCTTATTTCTGTATCAGTTCAACATGCACCCTTGTAATAAGTGTGTGTGTAGTGTCCTGATTTCTGTATCTGCTACACATACTGTACATATCCACAGACAGAAACAGCCGCTGAAGGCAAAGAGTGGGAGGAATATATAAATTCAGTTATGCAGATATTCTGTCATACAGTAATACAGTAGAGCAGCACTGTGATATGCCACAGGAGGACAGATTGCCCACAGCCTGGCTTAGTTCTTACCAGGTTTTGTCCAGGCACAGACGGCACACACAGCCGGCTCATGGGAGCAGATCCAACTCAGACTCACTGGAACCTAGAGACTAATTTGTATTTCAGGATGGAGGTCAATGCTGTAACCCGTCCAGTGTGGATTGGATGTGTATGTGTATGTGAGTGTGCCTTAAGTGGTTCACAATAGTTAGCATAGTCCAGCTGTCTATGCCAAGGTAGCCAAGGTTATTTGTGGCATGTCCCTTTACTGGGAATTGCTACACTTACAAGCAGGTAATTTAGAGCTATTAAAAATCATACATGACATTACAATGTCTCAGTAAATCTATGAAATGGATCACAACACTGATTACAACAGGATCATCAAGATGTTTGATGGCATATATATAAAGACTGCAACCGTGTGCTTAAAGACCAGCAATAGACTATACAGGGACCTGTTAGATACAAGTCATAACCTGAACAGTTTAAGACCAGCTAAAAATAGAGACCAATGACTGCTGAAAGACCAAATCAATTGATCTAAACACCATCCAAAGACCAGATAAAGACCAGCTATGGATCATAAATTAAAATTGCATGTTTATTTATGCATGTTTGATTAATTAATCAATTCATTCATTCATTCATTCATTCATTCATTCATTCATCTTATTATAAATTGCCCAATTATTCCCTAATCTGGTTCACGGGGGTCTGCTGGCATCCATCCAGCACACATAGGGCGAGAGGCAGGAGTACACCCTGGACGGGTCGCCAGTCCATCTTAGGGCAACATCCATTCACACACACATTAACTCCTATGGACAATTTAGAATCACCAGTCAACCTAATCTGCATGTCTTTGGACTGTGGGAGGAAACCGGCGTACCCAGAGGAAACCCACACAAGCACGGGGAGAACATGCAGAGTCCGGACAGAAAGATCCTCGGCCCGGGAACTGAACCCTTCTTGTTGTGAGGCAATCGTGCTAAGAATTTATAGATAATGTTTGATTCATTATCTAGAACAAATATTGACCTTTATTTGTATATTTATGTTTGATTTGATTTGCTGGATGTACAGAATTACACCTGAGTTATCAGTTCTTAATCCTAAAATATTCGAGAAGCTTGTAAAGATTAGTCTTTTCAGCATAGCCAAGCGAGAGCCCAGCTAGAGGACAGCGAGAGCCCATCAGTGCTAGCGGTGGCAGCTGTTAATAAGCAGTCCGACTCGTTTTTGTTACCTTCAGTTAAAATTAAAATCCTCAGTACAACATTGGAGTGTCATAGGAAAAAACTATTCGGAATATTTTAGACTTTATTATACATTTTGTCCTTCAATAGTTTCCGCATGCTATGCTGAAAGCGTTTTCACTTCGTTTCCTGACACGGTTCTTCTTTTCTTGGGGCTGAACAGAGTATGTGTGTTTGTGTTCCCATCATTTACATGAAAGATGTATTTAACATGGGATTTTGAGTGTATGTGTGTGGGTGTGTGACTGGAGGGTGTTGCATAGCAGAGGATGTTAATCAGCATTGTCACCTCGATGCTCCTGTACAGGGTGGGTGGATGAACACCTTCCATTGTACACATTCAGTTTATTTATTTTTTCCACTTTAAGATGCCTTTCCGTTGTTCTACTAAATGGGATGTGTAGCTACATAGAGGAGGAAGATCAGAACTCTGAGCTTGTGATGTGCTACTCAAAGCCTGAGGGCAATGTCTGAGAGTGATGCTGCACATCACACATCTGCTCAGCCTCATTCAAGTCAAAAAGTCAAACATATGTTCATTTCCTAAGAAAACTTGATTTATTTATCCCTAAATGAGGTGATTGTTTAAAGATGAGTTAATAAATTACGTACAATAAATACAACAATGTTGCATATCCCTAGAAATTCTGGAGTCATCATGCAATCAGTAGCTCTCATCCACCTCAATCTGATCAATCAGAACAGCGATAAAGCTTTCTCTCTCTCTCTCTCTCTCCCTCTCTCCCAAACACAGACACATACACGCACGCACGTACACAAATCATATTTATTATTGGTTGTGTGGTGTTGTAGTGGTTACACTTTTCTTCGGATTCCTCCCACAGTCCAAAAACATGAACACATCTGTACAGCTGTCAATGTTTTAGGAGCTAATGTTAGGTCGTGATCAGATCAGTAGTTTCTATGAAATTGTTGTAGTCACACACATTATTTTTGTTATAATTCATCAGCTTTGATATACAACATTTAATATGGGGGGTGGATTGATCTGTGAAAGTGTCCGTCCAGAGTTGTGGCGCTGTGATAACATTATTTATATATATTTATATCTGAAGTTGGATATCCAGAATATGTGTCAAGCGTAGCCAGTGCATGAGGTTCTTCCCAGCCGTGAAGAAGCAGCGGGGTGTGTGTTTGTGTGTCACTTGAGTGAAACATTGATGACAGATTTCAGTGAAATGTTGGCGGTCTCTTTGGGCAGCTGGAGCTGTAACTTTCTCACTGTTTCTTTGTTTTGCTGTTTTTATAGGTGCCCCTGAGCGCTTAACCCTGGCCAAGGCAATGTTTGGCAGTGCAGAGGTTTTATTTTCAGATCCCAGCTGTGCTGTGCGCTGTCTGTGTCCAATGGGGAACCGGCTCATTAGTTTTTATATGGAGAGGAGGAGATGGTACTAGAACACACCTAGTAACTGTGTACAAAATCAGACATTGGAAAATCTGATTGGACTTCCATTAGAACAGTTTCCATCACTGTTTTAATAGATAGACACTCTCTTGTTCACTGGGATACATCACTACACTCACTTTAAACCTATTTTACATCCACATTAAATTAGTAAAATTATACACTATGTTGGACCCCTAAGCGAGACCCATTTTATCATATACAGTCGTGTGAAAAAGTGTTGGCTGATTTCAAGTAGTATTAACATGCACTTTCTGTCACTTTGTGATTTATGATCATTGTAAATCATGCACTTTGTCACTTTGTGAATTTATGAACCTTGCAAACCAAAGTCTGAGCGAGAAGTTTGGGGCCAAATGGGTAAATTTATAGATGTCAATTTATAGTTGACAACCTACCGGCGTGTGTTTCCAAGTTGAGGAAGTATCTGTGCTGTCTTATGGTGTGATAAATATGTAAGGTCCTTCTTGCGGGGATGACCCCCTGGACGTGTTAAAGAAAACACATTTGTATGGGAATCTTCCTGAAGTATTGGGTGTAAGTTAATGATAGACCATGGCTGGTTTGATGGGGCAAATATGGGGCTGTTGTTTCCAGGCCTGATCTTTCACACCTAAAGGGCCTTACCACACCCTGCGGTGTTGTTTAAATAAGGTTAGGACATAGTGAGTAAAAAACACAGAAGACAATCTCTAGTGTACAATGGCTCCCGCAGCTGATCCAACCTCCTGAAACCGCTATAAGAGTGATGTGTGTTACACTAGACGATCTATAGAAATGAGAAAAGAACTGCCTTTTGCTCCTAGGAAAAAACATGGAGTTAGTTTAACAAAGTTTCTCCATGACGATTTAAATCTTGTGACTCGTAATTTTATGATGTTGAATTTTATAATGCGGTCTGTAGCTTTATGTTACTGATGTTGAAGACAATTTTACACCACAATATCGCTGTCTGATTTTGCCTGCCAAAGACTGGCGGTTTTTCTACAACTGTTTTGAGGGATCTGAATGACACCGATGATGACCCATTGTACATTGCGGAATGGGATGGTATAGTTCCTGACACAAGGTTTGGTTGGTGATCGTAGTAGAAAGATACCAGACGACTGCGTTTACATTTTCTGCTGCAACGACAAAGCAAAGATCAGTGAACGTGCGTGGGTATCACAATCTACCTACTGGCGGATTCAAAATTATAAAAGCAACAATTGTGGTCATACTGTATCATCTTATCAACAAAAAACTGAAGGAACTCTGCCTTGGTTGTGAAGTTGAACATCCTAGTCAGCTCAGACTCTCCTGTTTGTTTGAACCCAGTGCCTATTTCTTCTACGCTTACTATGAGGAGCTATCGCTTAATCTGATAAAAGCAGAACTCAAACACTGAACCGATTCGGTTTAAGAATTAATCCTCACCGGATGCATATGTTATGCATATGTGTCTGAATGTTTGTGAACCGATCCCTGTAACTATTCGTAAATTGCTCGACCTAATGACAGAATCTGGTAGTAGTATTTGAATTGCTGACATTTTATGTGTGTGTACGTATGTAACAGACCTATGTGTAGCTCTGATTTCAAGAAAGGATCAGTCTGTTTGTAAGATTATGGAAACGTTGGTTGACTATCTGATTGAGAAAAAAATTATAATGTGTGTGAAGTTTCTTCGGTACATTGACAATGTTGGAAAACTAAAGTATCAGTTTTTTTAAATAAAAACCCAGTTCACTTAAAACCCATGTGTTATTCTTTTCTGGACTCTGATGTGACAATATGTCTGAACAGATACTTATTAGAAAAATAATTAATATTTCTTATGACCCTTCTAACCCTGGATCTTTAGGTGGTAAAAAACGATTAAAAGATGTTTTAAAGGAAACAGGCGTTCGCTTAACTGGTAAACAGATTTCAGAATGGCTAGCTGGAGAGGATGTATACACGCTACACAGGAATGGAGTCTTGCAGTTCCAGGCATATTTGGTTGATATGTCGGCGTTTGCTAAAGAAAATGACAATAATAATTTTCTGTTGACATGCATTGACCTGTTCAGTAAATACGCATAGATGTGTGTGTTAAAAAACAAGAGCAGAGTGGAAGTGGCTAAGACGTTTGAATCCATATTGAAAGAGGGGAGAGTACCACAGAAACTACAAACAGATAATAATAATTTAATATAATAATAAAGTATAACAGCGTACATTTTGCAGCAGACACCAAGCTTAAAGTCAGTATTATAGAACGATTTCACCGCACCTATAAATCTAAAATGTTTAGGTATTTAACGGCCACAAACTCTAAAGGGTACATTGACATACTTCCAGACCTCATGGATGGATGCAACGCTAGCTTTCATAGGAGCATCAAAATGAGACCTATAGACGTCTGTAAAGAAAACGTGCCTGTAGTGCTACATAACCTATACAGGTGTAGAGTTTCACACAGCATCAGTCCTATATTTAAGTATAAGACGACACTGTTAGAATCTCTAAAGTAAGGATGCCGTTTGCAAAAGGATAAAAACATGTATCCTGCGAGACCCTCCTGTCTATAGACTGGATGGTGATGTTATCGACTGTGTTTTTATGAGCAGGAATTACAAAAAATATCTGTGGGTAAGAATAAAAGATTTAAAATGGAAAACATTGTGGACCGAAGACGTGAAGGTCGGATTACAAAAGTTCTGGTCCAGTGGTTTGGATGGCTTTCAAAGTTCAACTCGTGGCTGAATGAGAAAGAAGTGGCTGACATACAATCCCCATAAAATGGGGGTGCACTTCGTGCGTACGCTTTAATCTACAAAAACAATCATGGCTGAGGGTATGTTTTACTTGATGCTCCCCTGCAATGCTTTAGTTAGCTATTTATCCGGAAAATACTATTTCTAGTTATAAAACCATGCTGGCAAGAACTGTAAGTCTGAAAAGAGAATGGGAGGTCGGGTTGATTGAATTTGAATACCCCAAATCATGGTACACATTTCCAGAGGAAGACAGAGCACATATCATTACGATGGATCAAAACACACCGAAAGTTGATGAGGAACATTACATAGTTGATGAAGGGGTTAAGATTAACATCAACAATGAAAGTCAATGTATATCAAAGCTGTAACACACTAAAGGTTGGTTATTATGAGGAATATTTCTGATTAGAGAAATAAACATGACTTTACCCTCCGTGATAAGGCTTCGATATGATCATGTAAAAAACAGTCTTTCTAAAAGCCTGACCAAAGATGTCACTGACATTTTATGGAAAGCTAGCGGTTATATTAGGTTTACGCCCTGGTGTTGCTATTGAATCTCCACATCAGACTGATGGAGACTATGTAGGCGTAGTTACGCAAAGTTATACTTCAGACCTGTGAAACAAGGTATTTTTTAAATAATCCCATATCCCGACACTTACAAAATGTATCCTGAGCGATACGTGATATATTGTCAAAATCAGGCCGGTAATGGGCTCCCGGGTTATTCAGGCTCAACTGTCAAGCATGGCTCTGGTTTGGTGGTTTATTCAGGGGTCACTTTCAAATGCCATACCGTTAATTAAGCTTGGATTCAATATTGCACATCCTCATCTTAAATCAGCTGCAAAAGACATACTAAGCGATGTTGTTAGCAATATGCTAACACACTCCTTTAACAACAAAAACACTAAAGGACGGATCCGGGCTAATGGTGACATCATGCAAGAAAACGTCTAGGCCTCCAGGAACCAGAAGGAGTGGTCAAACACAAAAGAAAAGAAAAGAAAAGAAAAGAAAATGTTCTCCTAAGAAGACCCCAGTCGTGAAACGAAGGCATATGGAGACAGCAAAATCTGTCAAGACAATTTTCTAGATCATGGCTTTTCTACATAACATGTCAGAAAAATTTATTAAATCTGAGCTTGATCTGTTCACAGTGCCTCTGACACAAACTTCCTTTGAAAAAAAACACTTACATAGTGGTACCCCCATTATCTGCGATTTCAGACACTGCACTTTTGGAGTTTTTTGTTGCAGGGACTGGTGAGGATTACATCGACTTAAACAATTCGTTGTTATTTTTGCAGGTCAAAATCGCTAATCTCGTAAAAAACAAGGCCCATCGGGCTTGACGTGTGTTCAACCGATGGGCCCCCTTTATATACTCAAGGTTGCGATGGTCCGTGAGAACAGTGAAGGGATGTGCACTCCTCTCTAACCAGTGACGCCACTCCAAAAGGGCCTCTTTAACTGCCAGTAATTCTTTATTCCCTACATCATAATTAACCTCGGCCGGGGTGAGCTTAAGCGAGTAATAGGCACATGGGTTTAGCTTGGGGGGTGAGCCTCGCCTCTGGGATAACACCGCCCCAATCCCGCAGTTACTAGCATCCACTTCTACCAGAAATGGAAGCGCTGGATCAGGATGCATGAGAGTGGGGGCTGACGGGAATTTATGCTTGAGCGTTTCGAAGGCTGTCGTAGCTGCATCTGTCCAGGCTAACTTAGTAGGCTTCCCTTTGAGGAGAGAGGTGAGTGGGGCGGCTGTGAGACTGAAATTCCAAATGAAGCGTCGGTAAAAGTTGGCGAACCCTAAAAAGAGCTGTAACTCCTTAATCAATCGAGGACTAGGCCAATCCTGGACAGCCTGCACTCGGCCCGGCTCCATCTTGACCCCCTTTGTACACACAATGTACCCCAGGAACTGTACTTCTGTGGTGTGAAAATGGCATTTCTCAGCTTTTACATATAGCCTATCGGCCCTCAGCCTCTGCAGCACTGCCCTGACGTGCTGCTTATGCTGCTCCTCATCCTGGGAGAACACCATCACATTTAGTAGATCGCCGAGGACATCATTGATGAAAGACTGAAAGACCATAAGGCATTACAACGGTTTCATAATGGCCCTTACGGGTGACGAACGCTGTCTTTCACTCATCCCCTTCACGGATGTGCACCAGGTTGTAAGCGCTGCGCGAATCCAGCTTAGTGAAAATGCGTGCATCCTTCAGCTGTTCCAGAGCGGATGGCACTAAGGGCAGAGGATAGTGGTTTTTGACAGTAATGTTATTCAACCCCCTATAATCTATACACGGCCGAAGGCTTCCATCCTTTTTGGTTATAAAAAGAAGCTGGCTCCCGCAGGCGAAGAGGACGGCCGAATGTGACCAGCAGCTAGGGCTTCCTCAATGTAGGGTTGTGTTCTTTAGAAGACGAATGCTACAGTCCATATCACGCTGGGGTGGAAGTTCAGCCGCCTTTTCCTTACTAAATACTACAGCCAAATCGTGATAACATGAGGGCACGTTCTCTGTACACACAGATATGTTTAAGCAAGGAGCACGGCCGTTCTTAGAAATTTTTTGCTTGCACGTTTTGTCACACTTCTGAGACCACCGCACAATTTTTTTTTTGTTTCCAAGAAATTACGGGGTCATGGTATACCAGCCAAGGATAGCCCAAAATGAGCGGGGTTTTGGGAGCTTGCGTAAGATAAAAGACTATTTTCTCATGGTGGGCGGAGCCTACGTTATTCGAGAGAGGACGGGTTTTTTTGGTGATTGCTTTCCCAAGCGTGTGGCCATCAATAGCGGTAATATGAGGAGCAGGAAAGCAGATCTCAGTGGGCACGCTTAATTCTCTCGCCAAAGTCAAAGACATCAATCAAATTCAACGCAGATCCCGAGTCTACAAGGGCAGAAAGCAGATGAGACACCTTATTAACATGAATCCGTACAGCGATGCTTAAGCTTGCCCCCGCACTTACAGTATGAGCAGTCGTACTTACTTGCCAATGCGCTTTCATCGTCAGCGCGGGACACTGTGAACAGAGGTGACCAGACACTCCGCAGTACAAACATAATCCAAGTTGTTGACGTCATTGCTTCTCAGCTTAACTTGTGCGTTCCGATTTGCATGGGCTCACATTCAGGAAGCGATCGCGGAGCTGGGGCGTGCTCGCGAAGGCTGGGAGAAGTGGACCCATGGGATGATTGCGCATGAGATTGTCCACGCGAATCGCCCGTTGGAAAAATTCTGTGTAAGAATCGTCCTCTCCACGACACACCAGCTCTGCTTGAAGCTCAGGTCGCAATCCCTCCTTAAATAATACTTTAAGCGCCAAACGCTTTGAGCTCCAGCGATCACGTAATCAGCTGCTGACTGGGAGCCTTGACGCAGGCGCAGTAAGCAAGTTGACACATCTAGCCCACCAGCTGGGTGCTCGAATACCTCGCGTAACTGTGCGATGAAGTAATCACTGGAAGTGCGCAGACGTTCATCGAACTCCCAGACCGCAGTAGCCCATTCCAATGCGCGCTCTGTGAGCAATGATATAAAGAATGCACACTTTTTACCCTTGGAGGGGAATTGAGAAGATTGTTAAAAAAAAACATACGGCATTGGTGAATGAAGCCGCGGTATTGGTCTGGGTCTCCATTGAATTTATCAGGTAAGGAGGCAGGGGTGGCGTTTGAGGGCGCAGCCGAAGGTGCCTGCGCTGGAGCGGCGGTCATCGCGCTCACCTGCTCCTGTAAGGCACAAATTGTCTGAGCTTGAGTGTTCAACGCCGCCAGTAGATCCTCCAAAGTTCTGATCTCTGCTGGATTCATCGTTGGCGAAGTATTCTGTAACCGCGCAGCTTGCGAGTAATCAGAAGAATCTATTGTGCAGTAGAACAAACTGTTGTTTTATTAAGGGAATTCGAATAAGGGGGTAAAGGCAAACAGAATCCAAGTCGATAGGCAAAAGAATGGTCAAAGTCCGTAATCCAAAGTTCATAAATCCAAAGGGCATCGAAAGGGTTAAAATAGAAGAACTGCTTGGTAAAGGCCTATGGCAACAATTCTTTGCAACTAAACTCCTGAAGGCCACCAGCTTAAATAGGAAGCCCACACCCAATTGACTGGAGCAGGAAGTGATTCGCTAGTACTCGGGCGAGGGCTCCCTCTGCAGGCCAAGTTCTTACACCTGTCTAATGATAGGGAGGATTTTTAACAGGGTTACACCCTCTACGCATTCAATCTTACACTGGACGAAGATTGCGGACAGCACGTGTCACTTGTCAAATCATGAAGCGCGCTTTAGGCAACCTTTACCCCGTACAATAAACCTTATTGTCATCTGTTTAGCTATACAAATACCAATTTGTGCAGCATCTCTAAAATTCTTGAAGAGAATCAATTAATTCTGTAGAATCTAGACAACATTTAAATATTTATGATGTACATAGACAGTGAAAAGTTTCTCAATCTCCTTGTTACTGGAGGCCTCCTGCATAAAATCGTCCACCACAATCAAATATGTTTTATTGACAGGAAACAAAACATTGTGATTTATAGTTTGTGGTATTCCTTGAATAAATGTAATGTTATTATTATACATCTTCAACAAATCATCAAAATCTATACAGAATAAATGTAAACAATATTGTCAATTCTTTTAGAAATTAACATCCCAGCATATTTTAACAACATTTTTACAAAGAATGTTTTGCTATTGCTAGGGCCTGATACAACAATTGGAAACAGACATTGAAATCTCTGTTCAAACGGTTCTATGTCTTGTACCACCAAACCAATAACGTTGTCAGTAGGCATATGGAAGTGTGGTAAAATCAGGGAGCAATACACGTTTGTCATATACAAATTTTTTTTTTACAAATGATTTGTTGTATAATGTCAGACACTTTTGGTTCCAATAGTGTCGTTGTGCGCAAGGATATGATGGCTATCATCCTGTCCTATCACATATTTGTTTACAAGGCCGAACAGAGAGTCTATTGTGATGACTTCAGAGTTCACAACATTAAGAGTTATGCCCTTTCATACACTCTTAGCAGTAACAAAACCGTAGCTCTTTGGCCCAAAAGTACAAAAACAAATAATGTGATTTGCCTGGTCCTACCTCATTGGTAAGTTCGCCTAAATACGGACCTAGTAATGGTTCGTATTCGCCATCTTTTGTAGTAAAGATGACACTATCCATATCGCAATAAAAGAGCCTATCCCCTCGCGTATCCATGAGATCGTATAGTTCTAAACGAGCATGGGCTGTTGTTCAAGCGCCGATAAAGACGTTGATATCGCGCATCTGGGCAGATTTCCCATCTGTGTAAGACCACTGAACGATCGCAGTGTCACACACAAATTAGAAATATTTGATTTCATGCTCGGAACCAAAAATGCTTCTTGCAAATTGCTCGGGTTCTGTAAGTATTTCGGTTGTAGGTAGACCTTCCTTGAGGCAAAAGCAACCCCATAATGGATTCAAGACTAATTTCATTATAGACCTACGTGCAGGGTTCGGCTTGATCGTGTCCACATTCAGTTGGATCCTTCTTTCTCAAAGTAATCTCTCATATAAGATTCTTTCTCAGCATCGGTCGTCACGTCTTTTGGAAACCCTGAACTCTTCTGTTTAAATTGTAAAAATGTTTTTACATAGTCGCAGAACAGGGTTTCTGATTGCTGGGGAAAATGCCAGACCTCGTCCATATTTAGCACAACATATCATTTCTGCATAGCTTTTAGGAGTTTGATGCTTACCCAACAACCATGAATGGCCCTTTCTTGGTATGTGTGCATGCATGGCAGTGTCTGGTTCTCTTGTTCGGCGCACAACCTACACAGCGGAAATGTTAATTTCCCCCTTACAAGATTGGTGAGGACCGGGTGAAGCAGTTTTCGGGGAGGTAGCACCGTAGCCTTGACCAGTCCATAACAACTTTCAAGATTATCAAAATCTTTAAAGATTATTTGGAGGTGGCCGATAGGGAAAGACTTTTATTGCCTGGCAATACGGGTAAAGACTAGTAAAATCCATATACCTCATGACCTCTCCTTCTGACACCTCTTGGTACAGCTTAAACGCATTAGTTCTACCTCCATATAAAGCATCCTGTGGTCTCAATCTTTTAGGGTGTTTATACTTGGACATAAACGCAATCACTCCATCATCTGATTGTTTAGCACGGGACCAGTCACACTTCCAAATACACTCGATCTCCAAACCGTACGCACACTCCAAAATTTTAACCTTATCTGAGAATAACATAGGGGACTTTCAATAACGGATTTAAATCGTTAGAGTTATAACAATGATCTCGCACCCATGACAAAAACAACCTAATAATTAAATGCATTTTATGTTGTTTCCATCATAGAACCCGTCCACATAGTATTTCCCAAATGCCAACTCACCGTGATTTAGCGCATGCTGAACGTCTAGACAACGGGATTTTGTGACATATTCACGCTGGTCTAAGTCCCAGGCTTCAGCTACCCAGTCCAGTGCCTTCCCCGTTAAACACAAATACACCAGCTGCATTTGCTCCTGGGCATGGTATAAGTGTGTGGCTGGGATTTTAAAAACGTTGTGCACTCCTGGACAAAACCTCTGACACTTCGCGTCGGCTGTAATATCTCCTCGGGAATGCGATCGGTGGGGCTGCCGCCAATCTGCTGGGTGCGAACTTGGTTGGTTCATTCTGTCAGAACAGGTGGGGGGAGCAGGATCGGGGAAAAGGAGCGCACCCAAACGCAGGATTGACGGGTTTAAATAGTCCATTTTATTAATATTAATAATAAAAAAAACAAAAACAAGGACAACATTTAAATTAAACAAAAATACCTTGCATGCTAAACAGATTGCAAAACAAAGAGCTGTTCACAGGACAGAAATCACTCTCAAATCCAATCACTCATCAAACTGAACATCATGATTGCTCTGCATCAAGTTGGTTTATGAACCGGTCTAGACCCTGATCATCATTAGCTGACAAAAGCGTGTTAACATCATTTGTCAAACTCTGACCCCTTAACGTTATACTGATTAAACTGCCATCACCACCTAAAAGCCTGGAAAACTACACTATTTCAGAAAGGGTGATGTGTAAAAATACTGTGTAGGCTACTAGATCTGTTGAAGATATTTCCCTCAGATTTAGAATCCTATGAATTTCCTATGAACTGTTGAACCGATTTCGTTGGACCGATATCGCCACCGTCTCTTACAAGAATTACAGCTTGTGTGAGACCTATACTGGGGTCAGATAGGTTTAGTGTGCGGTATGGCGTGGTGTCTGCTCCCCCACCTGACTGATAAGGAATCGCTAATTTTTCATAATCAGAATTTGACAGAGACGGCTCTAACGGCTCTGTATACATGGTATTTACAAAATCTGTTCCAGAGTCTAATTGTTAATCAATTAAATAGACCAGGGTTTTGTATTTGTGTTGTACTGCATTGTTCAAGACAGGATGCACCGTCATCATTTAGTCTAAATCTAGCTGATGCCCCCTGACCACAATTGTCTGGCTCCCGACAATGTTTTGCCATTTTAAATCAGATTGTTTTTTGTTTTATTTAAACCACTGTAACTACCTACTCTTAGTCGGATCCATTTTGCAGTTACTCTTTTATTAATAAATATATATATATATATATACACAGGAACTGAAACCAAAACAAACACGGGGATGTACTTCGGCAATGAAACAAAACAAAAACTAAGATGCACTGCACTTAAATAAACTTTAAAGTCCTCGGCGGGAACCACAGTACTTATCTTAGTCGATAGTTCACAAACACAGTTCAGAGTCTTGAAAGCATGTAGTTCATGCAGTGGCTAAAGTCTTTACCGGAAACAATAACTCGCGACATGCTTACCGGCGTGTTGCTTTAAATAATGCGTCATCGCCCTGGAGCTATTCCGTTTCCAGGACGACGACGCTACGGAAAGGGGGCGTGGCACAGCCGGCTCCCTTACAGTAGCCCCCCCCGAAAGGACGTCCAAACCAACCAAAACACAAAAAGTAAACCTCTCCCCCGTCCGACACACCGAAACCCGGTACACAAAACAAGGGAGATGGACAGACACCCAGGGAACCCCGAAGGCCACGAAGAGGCCCTTGAATGCTCAGAAAAGGCCGAAGGGGCCCGAAAGAGCTCAAAAAAGGCCACAGGGGCACTAGAATGCTCAGTAAGGGTCGAAGGGGCCCGAGGGGACTCAGTAAGGGTCAAAGGGGCCCGAGGGGACTCAGTAAGGGTTGAAGGAGCCCGAGGGGACTCAGTAAGGGTCAAAAGGGCCCGAGGGGATTCAGTAAGGGTCGAATGGGCCCAAAGGGACTCAGTAAGGGTTTGAAGGGGCCAGAGGGGACTCAGTAAGGGTCGAAGGGGCCCAAGGGGACTCAGTAAGGGTCGAAGGGGCCCAAGGGGACTCAGTAAGGGTCAAAGGGCCCGAGGGACTCAGTAAGGGTCAAAGGAGTCCGAGGGGACTCAGTAAGGGTCGAAGGGGCCCAGAGGGGGCCTGAAGGGACAGAGAACAAAGACAACGACACAGGGGACACCAAAGACACAGACGATAGTTTGTGTGCTGAAGACGGCAAAGATGAAGGCTCTGTGATGGACAAAGGCTCTGTGACGGACAAAGGCTCTGTGACGGATAAAGGCAAAGAGGCTGACACAGGCGAAGACACAGGCAAAGACACAGGCAAAGACACAGGCAAAGACACAGGCAAAGACACAGGCAAAGACACAGTGGGTGCTGGTGCAGATGCCGATGGAAGCTCATATGCAGGCGCTGTCTTCGGGGACGCCTTTACTAGTGTAACCTCCTCCTCAATTTCCGGGGCAAACCACTCCAGAAGCCGGGAGAGGAAGAAGTCCTCATCCCAATTAAGCCGCTGTTCAATATCCCAAACTGCGGCCTTAGCTTCCAATGCTCTTTCCTCCAAACGCAAAAAAAATAAACGCACATTTCTGGCGTGAGGAGGAAAAGGCGTGGGAGTGACCAAAAAAATACTTGCGGCATTGAGCTACGAAGTGTGGGCACTGATTGGGATCACCGTTAAATTTCCCCGGTGCTTCAGCAGGCTAAGGTGGGGCTAACACATGCAAACGCAGTGGAGCTAGCGGGGGGGCTAGCGCTGCAAGAAAACCCCACTGTGCAAGTAATGCTGGATCCTTAGTCGCCGAGTTATTCTGTAACGACCTACTCTTAGTCGGATCCATTTTGCAGTTAATCTTTTATTAATAAATATATATATACACAGGAACTGAAACCAAAACAAACACGGGAATGTACTTCGGCAATGAAACAAAACAAAAACTAAGATGCACTGCCTAAATAAACTTTAAAGTCCTCGGCGGGAACCACAGTACTTATCTTAGTCGATAGTTCACAAACACAGTTCAGAGTCTTGAAAGCACGTAGTTCATGCAGTGGCTGAAGTCTTTACCGGAAACAATAACTCGCGACATGCTTACCGGCGTGTCGCTTTAAATAATACGTCATCGCCATGGAGCTATTCCGTTTCCAGGACGACGACGCTACGGAAAGGGGGCGTGGCACAGCCGGCATCCTTACAATCACACGCATACTCTAGTAGCATCTACTAGGAATTTTTTTTTTTTATTTATCAAAGGTTGGTGACGTGCATCATACTTGTTCTCTAAAATGTCCAAACATCTCTCGATGGCATCAAGTCGTTCCTCAAAAGCTGTAAACCTCCTGTTGATGGATTTAAATTCAGACTGTATCAGTTCAACAATGAGGCTGTATTTGTAAGCCTACTGATTTGAAGGTAGTTCAGAGTCTGATCCGGACACGCTTTGCTGTGTTTCTTTAGGGCCGACACCCCATTGTGATTCTTCAGATTCCAGGGTAAATACACACGCATTTCACGATTCTAATAGGTCATCACACCAGTTTTGAACAATGATATCATTTACGGACAGCACTGTGAGGAGAAAGGAAAAGAAAAACAAGTTAGTATGTACATAAGAGAATTAAGGGAAAACCTTTTAAATCTAAAACATTTTAACATATAAATACACACACACACACACACACACACACACACACACACACACACACACACACACACACACATACCTGATGATGATCTCCTCATTCTTTTTCTTTTCTGCTCTGGTGTCTGAGGTATAAAATTATTACTCATGGGCTCCTCAGCATGAACCTGGGCCCGAGTAACTATATCAACCTTACGTTTGCCATGGTTAGCCTTCGTTACACTGGCCTTCCTTTGGATCTTGTCTTTACGACTTTTACACCCAGAAGTGCCACACCTTTTTACAAGATTTGATAGTCCTGCTGAAAGACATATAAGAAAACATTTTTTAAATAAAACTCATGAAACCACATTAACAATGATACAATACCCTTACTGAAAAATACTTACTGATCGGTTGGATTTGTATGCTCTCTGACTCTACACCCCCAAATTTAGAGCTTTGCCCTGGTGTTGGGCATGCTGTTTAGAATACGTTTGGAAACAAAAACATATTTATATGTATGTATATGCAAACCATATATAGTTATATAACACATATTTAGGTATACACAACTTACCACTTGCTTAGTTTAGTAATCTCAGATCTTCAATAATTTCTGGCAGATCTACATCACACACAGCACCTGGAGCGTTAGAGAACCTGTTTAAACAATTTGTATCAGCCTGTGATCCCTATATAAGTAATTATTAATGTAGAGAATAACACTGGTAGAATAATTAAACATACACTTACCATTAAAACACCCAGCCATCCTCTCTTGAAACGTTTAAAGAAACTCTCCAAAGAAAAAACAGAAGATTGAGATCGAAGTGAGATCGAACCAAACAGGAGTTGTCCAGATATGTAAGGCTTCACAATGACCATGGGGATGAGACTCTTTTTTTAAACAAAGTAATTTAGTGTCAAAGTGTCAGGGGTCAAAGTAGGCATGGTCTATGCACAAATACAAGCCTCAACATGTAAATAAACACCGCCCTGTCAGGAGTGATACCTTTGATAAATCAACTGGCCAGGAAACAACCGACCAATATTTGCCCCATCAAACCAGCCATTGTCTATACATCATTAACACATTCCCATACAAATGTGTTTTCTTTAACACGTACAGGGGGTCATCCCTGCAAGAAGGACCTGTCACCACTGACATATTTATATTTATATAAGACAGGACATATATATCCTCAACATGGAAACACACGCCGTAGGTCTGGAGAAACAACTATAAATTAACATCTATAAATTTACCCATTTGACCCCAAACTTCTCTTTCAGAATCTGGTTTGACAAAGTGACAAATGGTCATAAATCACAAAGTGACAGAAAGTGCATGTTAATATTACTGTCACACTTTAATGTTTCAGATCATAAAACAAATTTAAATATTAGTCAAAGATAACGTGAGTAAACACAAAACACAGTTTTTAAATAAAGGTTTTTATTATTAAGGGAAAACAAAATCAAAAATATATGGCCCTGAGTGAGAAAGTATTTGCCACCCTGTTACAACATAACTGTGGTTTATCACACCTGAGTTTTATTTCTCTAACCACACTCAGGCCTGAATACTGCCACACCTGTTTGCAATCAAGAAATCACTTAAATAGGACCTGCCTGACAAAGTGAAGTAGACCAAAAGATCCTCAAAAGCTAGACATCATGCGGAGTTCCAAAGAAATTCAGAAACAAATGAGAAAGAAAGTAATTGAGATCTGTCAGTCTGAAAAAGGTTATCAAGCCATTTCTAAAGCTTTGGGACTCTAGCAAAACAACAGTGAGAGCCATTATCCACAAATGGTGAAAACATGGAACAGTAGAGAACCTTCCCCAAGAGGTCACAAAAGACCCCACAACAACATCCAAAGAATTGCAGGCCTCACTTGCCTCAGTTAAGGTCAATGTTCATGACTCCACCATTAGAAAGATACTAGGGGCAAAAATCTGCATGCCAGATTTTCAAGACGAAAACTGCTGCTGAGCAAAAAGAACATAAATGTTTGCCTCAGTTTTACCAGAAAACATCTTGATGACCCCAAGACATCTAGGAAAATAGTGGACTGATAAGACAAAAGTTTTTGGAAGTTGTGTGTCGCATTACATCTGGTGTAAAATTAACACAGCATTTCAGAAAAAGAACATTATACCAACAATAAAATATAGTGGTGGTAGTGTGATGGTCTGGGGCTGTTTTGCTGCTTCAGGACCTGGAAGACTTGCTGTGATGAATGGAACCATGAATTCTGCTGTCTATCAAAAAATCCTGAAGGAGAATCTCCGGCCATCTGTTCTTGACCTCAACTTGTATTCTGCAGCAGGACAATGATCCAAAACACACCAGCAAGTCCAGCTCTGAATGGCTGAAGAAAAACAAAATGAAGACTTTGGATTGGCCTAGACAAAGTCCTGACCTGAATCCTATTGACATGATGTGGCATGACCTTAAAAAGGAACGAAAACCCTTTATCATCCCCTTTGGTCCCTCCTTCAGTGTTCCCTTTGGTCCCTCCTTTAGCGTCCCCTTTGGTCCCTCCTTCAGCATTCCCTTCTGCATATCCAGTTTTGTCCATGGACTGTTCTTTGGCAAGCGCCCCTCTAGAGACTATGAACTTGGTCAGTACCTGTTTATGTTTGTGTCCTAGTTTGTTTATGTAACTCCCTTTGCCCTGATCGCGCTATGTTGTTGTGTCTGTTGATTTGTTTTCTCTTCATGTTAACTGTGTACTTTCTTTCTCCCTGTCTCTCTCTCTCCTCTGATGGTTCCTCATTTGGCCCCTGTCTGTGTCTCTTCTCCCTTGCTCTTGTCCATGTGTGCCTTTTTCCCTGGTCTCCCCTTTATACTCTGGTTTCTGTCCCTCTTGTGTTCTCTGGCTCTCTCCCTGTTCCACCCCCTTCCCTTTTCCCATCTTGGTTGCTCCTGGTGCCCCGACCAGTTTTGCCTGCCCGTTCTGTCTTTCCTCCCTTGTATCTGTTTCCCAGGTTTTCATGTTTATGTATGTTGCTTTTGGAAATGTTTTGTTTATTTGTTTTTGTTTTTTTTTTATTTGATGTTTGTTTTCTTGTGCTCTAGAGGACGCCAGGAGGCATCCTTTAGAGAAGGGGTATGTAGGTTGCCAGGACGAGGACGTAATATTTAAGGCGACGCGCCGGTAGGCCCATCGTGGGTTATTGAATGTATGTCGTGGATAGTATTTTGTGAATCTAGAAAACCTTTGGAAAAGCTTGGAAACTTTGGTATGGTCTCGTCTATTCGAACTTATGTATATAGCCTTGTATATAGTCTTTTTTGTTTATCGTCTCCTCGTGTATCGTCTCTGTCTTAGTTTTGTTTTGTTTATTCACTATAAATATCTCTGCACCATTCTTTATAAATAAACCCTCACTACTTCACTGCATTAATGGATCCGGCTCTCTTAATTGCCATCACTTCAGCGTTACAATTAGGTTAAGGGGGCATACACTTTCTTACACAGGGCCATGTAGATTTGGATTTAGTTTTCCCTTAATAATAAAAACCTTCATTTAAAAACTGTTTTGTGTTTACACATGCTATCTTAGATTATTATTTAAATTTGTTTGATGATCTTAAACATTAAAGTGTGGCAAACATGCAAAAAGATTGGAAATCACGAAGGGGGGCAAAACTTTTTCACACCACTGTAGATTTCTGGTCACTTTTTCAGAATGCAATGATGTGGAAATTTCAATATTTCATTCATAATAAAACATAGATAACATATCAAATGTTGAAAGTGAGACTTTTTGAAATTTCATTTTGGATTTCATGTGACCTACACATTCCAAAAAAGTTGGGACAGGCAGCAATAAGAGGGCGGAAAAGTTAAATGTACACATAAGAATCAGCTGAAGGACCAAGCCGCAGCTTATTAGGTCAATTGACAACATGATTGGGTATAAAAAGAGCCTCCCAGAGTGGCAGTGTCTTTTCAGTTGCAAAGAGTTTGAAGTTATCATCATCTACAGTGTATATCATCCAAAGATTCAGAGAATCTGGAACAACCTCTGTGCCTGTGATCTTTGGGCCCTTAGACGGCACTGCATCACATACAGAAATGTTACTGTAATGAAAATCGCAACATGGGCTCAGGAATACTTCCAGAAAACATTGTCGGTGAACACAATCCACTGTGTTATTCGCTGTCGCCGACTAAAACTCTACAGGTAAAAAATGAAGCCAAATTTAAACATGATCCAGAAGTGCAGGCGTTTTATGTTAGCCAAGGCTCATTTAAAATGGACTGTGGCAAGGTGGAAAACTGTTTTGTGGTCGGACGAATCAAAATTTTCTTTTTGAGAAGAAAAGAAATATTTTATTATTTTATAGATTATTAGATGAGTGAGTGAGGGTCTGTTTCTGATAGAAAAATAACCACAGGAAGAAAATGGCAAAGTTGTTGATTGGTAAACAGTGATTAGTTAGTTAGTTAGTTAGTTAGTTAGTAAGATTAGTTTAGCTTCATTAGTTATTGAGGACTAGTTGTGTGGAGGATGATATCCATTGTATCTGTAACATCTCAACGTGTAAGGTTTTGGACTGAGCTCAGAATTCCCATGAACTGACATCTCCTTCGGGATCTGATACATGCCTGCCAGTTTGATTCCTGTCTAATCCTCACCAGTGAGTCTGAGGATACTGTAATTTCCTCGCTCGCTGTGATATTAACAGAGAAGCTGGTTTCATAGTATTCATAACATTCATCAGATTGGCTAACATATGTCACATCTGTCCCATCTGTCCCTGTGGAGTTTCTTAAATTTTAATTATTAAAAATTTATTATTTAAATTTGAGTGTATTCATGGAGATGATGAATAATCTAGCACTCTGATGTCAGACAGATGACACTTAAGGACGGGTAACTCACTGCCGTCCTTATAGCGCCCTCGTTAGGAATAAAGGTCAAATTACATTGTTGTAATGTATGTTATAAAATAAGGTGGGGGGGGAGGGGTTAAAGAGGCAGATGTAGAGGATAGGGTAGCATGGAGAATATTCGCGATCCGCTACCGGGAGCAGCCGAAAGGAAAAGAAGATATTTGACTAAAGTTGCTTTTATATGTTAAAAATCTATTCAACCAATAGAATATTCAGTACCCCTAAAAAACCTTTAATATATTATTATTTATGACCTGGGAGATCTGGGAAATTACCGGTAGTTATAAAAAAGTGACAGAATGGCCGAGTTTAAACATGGAAACTGTTCAGTCTGCAGTTTGTTTCCATGGTTACTCATTTTTGTGGACATGTAACATAAATACATCCCCCCAAAAAGGCAGACAAAATTTTAATTCCCTGATTTACAGTGTGTGACACCTCCAGACAAACACACTTTATTAGCTGATTTCTATGTCTGATGTCTCGTCGAGCCCTGAGGGGATGTGACACTGACTATAACACATCCCCGTTATCAGTGTCAGGCCTTTTCAAATCAATCTGTCTCTAATTTTTACAAAAAAGTCCACCATTAGAAAAACCTGCATGTCCATCAACTACTGTTATGCAAAAAATTCGAAGAGGATGTAGCAAAGATTAGATAATCTAATGAACCTGAGCCAAAAACACTCCGGTTCAGCAGAAACTGGAACATGTAGGAGAGCTCCTGTTATTAAGTCTCTAATCGTAATTACACTTCACATCAGACTAATACATTCTATCAGCTGCTCATAACTGGAAACACTAAACTGAAAAGATCATTTACTGCATGAGAGCAGGGTTCAGCGAATGTGATAACTGTCATGTCTGCCGCTTTATCTTCTCCAGGATTTTAACCGTCAATTTCAAAATCTATTTCTAAACACCTCTATACTGCAGCTTTGGCCAAAAGTGGAGGTTGGTTTCCTGTCTGTAGTTTGTTCTTATAGAGAACATATCCTGCATTTGGGTAGATTAAGGTGTTTCTTCTGTGGTTTCCTCCCAGCACTCATTCACCAGGATGTCATTTGTGTACATAAGGTCTTGATCTGCGGCTGCTTGTTCCTCATTGAACATCTCGCTGCGTCTTTTCATGTCCTTGTTTTCTAATTACACACCCTATAGGAGTCTTTGTTCTCAATAATTACTGATTTCAATCTGCCTCATTGCATTTCTCTTGTACTTCTCATACAAGTCTGTCCAAATTTCCTCTTTTCTTGTCAGAGTGGGTGGCGGTAGCAGGATCGGGAATGAAGAGCGCACCCAAACGCAGGATTGGCGGATTTAAATTGTCCATTTATTAAGCAAAAAGGCAAAAAAATAAAAATAAAAATAAAAAAAAACAACAAGATTTAAACCAAAGTGAAATACCAAAAACCGGACGTGACGAAAATTGACTGACTAGATGAAACGAGACGAGACGCGACGAGAACATGAACTTGAGTTTGAACAGACATTCAGGGGAAAAAAAAGCGAAAATGATCCAACGGCCCCTAGGAGAAAACCACCGGCTTATAACGCCGGCGAATCAGCGCTTGACGAGACTCAGCT
>JAOTRA010003808.1:0-10068 GCA_026260255.1 Pseudolaguvia tuberculata | reverse complement strand
GACACACACTACAGCAGACGTCCACAGCATCACCTGACACACATTGCAGCAGATGTCCACAGCATCAACTGACACACACTGCAGCAGATGTCCACAGCTTCAGCTGACACACACTGCAGCAGACGTCCACAGCTTCAACTGACACACTGCAGCAGACGTCCACAGCATCAAATGACACACACTGCAGCATACGTACACAGCATCACGTTACACACAATGCAGCAGACGTCCACTACATCAACTGACACACGCTGCAGCAGGCGTCCACAGCATCAACTGACACACTGCAGCAGACGTCAGCATGAACTGAAACACACTGCAGGAGACATCCACAGCATCAACTGACACACATTGAAGCAGACATCCACTGCATCAACTGACACACTACAGCAGACGTCAACAGCATCACCTGAAACATACTACAGCACACGTTCACAGCATCACCTGACACACACTGCAGGAGATGTCCACAGCATCAACTGAAACAAACTGCAGCAGGCGTCCACAGCATCAACTGACATAAACTATAGCAGACGTCCACAGCATAACCTGACACACACTGCAGCAGACGTCCCCAGCATCAACTGACAAATACTACAGCAGACGTCCACAGCATCACCTGAATCTCACTACAGTAGACGTCCACAGCATCACCTGACCCACACTGCAGCAGATGTCCACAGCATCAACTAAAACAAACTGCAGCAGACGTCCACAGCCTCAACTGACATGCACTATAGCAGACGTCCACAGCATCACCTGACGCACATTGCAGCAGACGTCCACAGCATCAACTGACACACTGCAGCAGACGTCCACAGCATCAACTGACACACACTGCAGCAGATGTCCACAGCATCACCTGACACACACTACAGTAGACGTCCACAGCATCAACTGACATACACTATAGCAGACGTCCACAGCATCACCTGACACACATTGCAGCAGACATCCACAGCATCACCTGACACACACTACAGCAGACGCCCACAGCATCACCTGACACACACTACAGCAGATGTCCACAGCATCACCTGACACACACTACAGCAAATGTCCACAGCATCAACTGACACACACTGCAGCAGATGTCAAGAGCATTAACTGACACACACTATAGCAGACGTCCACAGAATCACCCGACATGCATTGCAGCAGACGTCCACAGCATCACCTAAAACATCGCAGCAAACGTCCACAGCATCAACTGACAGACACTAAAGCAGACGTCCACAGCATCACCTGACAGAAACTACATCAGACATCCACAGCATCAACTGAAACAGACTGCAGCAGAGGTCCACAGCATCAACTGACACACACTGCAGCAGATGTCAACAGCATCAACTGACATGCACTATAGCAGATGTCCACAGCATCAACTGACACACACTGCAGCAGACGTCAACAGCATCAACTGACATGCACTACAGCAGACGTCAACAGCATCAACTGACATGCACTACAGCAGACGTACATAGCATCACCTGACACGCACTGCAGCAGACGTCCACAGCATCAACTGACACACACGGCAGCAGACATCAACAGCATCAACTGACATGCACTACAGCAGTTGTCCATAGCATCACCTGACACACACTACAGCAGAAGTCAACAGCATCAACTGACATGCACTACAGCAAACGTCCACAGCATAACCTGACATACACTATAGCAGACGTCCACAGCATCACCTGACACACATTGCAGCAGACTTTCAAAGCATCACCTGACACTCATTGCAGCAGATGTCCACAGCATCACCTGACACACACTCCAGTAGATGTCCACATCATCAACTGACACACACTACAGCAGACGTCCACAGCATCATCTTTCACACACTGCAGCAGATGTCCACAGCATCAACTGACACACACTACAGCAGACGTCCAAAGCATCACCTGACACTCATTGCAGCAGACGTCCACAGCATCAACTGACATACACTATAGCAGACGTCCACAGCATCACCTGACGCACATTGCAGCAGACGTCCACAGCATCAACTGACACACACTGCAGCAGATGTCCACAGCTTCAGCTGACACACACTGCAGCAGACGTCCACAGCTTCAACTGACACACTGCAGCAGACGTCCACAGCATCAACTGACACACACTGCAGCATACGTACACGGCATCACGTTACACACACTGCAGCAGACGTCCACAGCATCACCTGACACAAACTATAGCAGACATCCACAGCATCAACTGACACAGACTGCAGCAGAGGTCCACAGCTTCAACTGACACACTACAGTAGACGTCGACAGCATCAACAGACACACACTGCAGGAGATTTCCACAGCATCAACTGACACACACTGCAGCAGACGTCCACAGCATCACCTAACATACTACAGTAGACGTCCACAGCATCAACAGACACACACTGCAGTAGACTTCCACAGCATTACCTGACACACACTGCAGCAGACGTCCACAGCATCACCTGACACACACTACAGCAGACGTCCACAGCATCAACTGACACACACTGCAGCAGACGTCCACAGCATCACCTGACACACAGTGCAGCATACGTCCACAGCAGCAACTGACACATTACCACTTAACACACTGCAGCAGATGTCCACAGCATCAACTGACATACACTATAGCAGACATCCACAGCATCACCTGACACACATTGCAGCAGATGTCCACATCATCAAATGACACACTGCAGCAGACGTCCACATCATCACCTGACACACACTGCAGCATACATCCACAGTATCAACTGACACACACTACAGTATACGTCCACAGCATCACCTGACACACACTGCAGCATACATCCACAGCATCACCTGACACACACTGCAGCAGACGTCCACAGCATCACCTGACACACACTGCAGCAGACGTACAAAGCATCACCTGACACTACAGCAGACGTCCACAGCATCAACTGACACACACTACAGCAAACATTTGATTATTTAGGAGATAAACCTGTGCCCTTTGTAGTACATTTATAACGTTATTAAATGGAACAGCCAGTCAAGAGGTAGTATGCAAAATAGGCTTCATGTAGTTCTGGTGATATTTGGTGATGGTATTAATTGTGCAATGCTTAATTTTTCTTTCATTTTCTGCCTCTAATCGTGAAACAGCTTTGTAAATGCAAAAACCTTTTACACACTAAAACACATTATTTTCAGACTAACAGATGAGTGCGGAACGAGAACTAATTTTAGCTGAAAGTAAAACGTTCTCATTTGAGATTTTTATGCTAGTGGGTTAAAATGGTGTTGCTTTTATTAGCGGTTTGTTTGCTTCACCTGGTGTTGCGTTAAGCCCCATTAAGCGTTTGGGCTCTAATGGGGGCGCTGTTGTTGACTTAGGTGATGTACGGCGGACGAGCCATAGACAGCTTCGACCGCCGGATCCTGACTGTCTACATGGATGAGTATCTAGGTGATTTTATCTTCGACACGTTCCAGCCTTTCCATTTCTTCCACAATAAAGACGTGGATTATAAAATCCCCCCGGACGGACAGAAGGACGTGTACGTGGGTGAGTGAGAGCTCGTCTTTCTCCACTCTCTCATACTGCCGGTGGAAGAGTCTCACACTGAAGTGTGTTGTGTTTGGTAGCTGAAATCGAGTCTCTTCCTCTGGCCAACACTCCGGAGGTGTTTGGGCTTCACCCCAATGCTGAGATCGGCTACTACACACAGGCAGCTCGGGACATGTGGACACACCTAATCGAACTACAGCCACAAACCGGTACAGACCACCAGAATAACACCAGAATACCTGCAGGACCACAAGGGCACAGGTTCAAGTCTCAGGACTGACAGACAGACAAACTGACAGACAGACAGACCGACAGTCAGTCCGACAGACAGACAAACTGGCAGACAGGTAGACTGTCTGAATGACTGACAGAAAGACAGACAGACAGTCAGGCACACAGACAGACTGACAGAAGACAGCCAGAAAGACTGACAGACTGTAAACTTTGGACATGATAATCAAAACCAAGAAGATATCAAAATATTTTTTAACTAGTGTAACATATAAACTTCAAAATGAGGTTCTGGGTAAAGTAGCAGTTGCCTTACAATTAGAAGGTCTTTGGTTTGAGGGGTCTTTTTGTGCGGAGTTTGCATGTTCTCCCCATTTTTTTCCGGGGACTCCGGTTTCCTCCCACACTTTAAAAACATGTACATTAAGTTGATTGGTGATTTTAAATAGCCTAAAATTGCCCTCTAACGTTGGAATCTACAGATTCTTAATTTGGTAATTTTATGCTTTAATAAATGATGTGATTTCAATATTTGTTATCAGAGAGTCTAATAGTTGAGTGACTCGTGTGTGTGTGTGTCTGTGTGTGTGTGCGTGCGTGCGTGTGTGCAGGTGAATCCGGTGGTGGTATCAGCAGAGACGAGTACATTTCGCAGGTTGCACGGGACATCCAGAACAAGCTACCGGTGCCCTTTGACCTGGATGTGATCCGGAAGAAGTTCGGATTGGACGTGTCACCAACCTCAGTGGTGCTGCTGCAGGAATTGGAACGATTCAACAGACTGATCGTACGCATGAGACGCTCACTCGCCGAGCTACAGAGGGTAAGGGTGGGAGGGGGAAGAGAGATGACATTCAAGAAGACGCTGTAATCAGTGTAAACATCTATGTGTGTGTGTGTGTGTGTGTGTGTGTGTGTGTGTGTGTGTGTGTGTGTGTGTGTGTGTGTGTGTGTCAGGCTCTAGCTGGTGAAGTGGGGATGAGTAATGAGCTGGATGAAGTTGCCAGAGCTCTGTTTAATGGTCAGCTCCCTGCAATCTGGAGGAAACTGGCTCCTGACACACTGAAATCTCTGGGCAACTGGATGATCCACTACAAACGACGCTACAATCAGTACAGCGCATGGGTAGCACATCTGTCCATCTTGACCACCCCATACCATCACCACATACTACCACCACTTCATACCACACTGACCCATTACTGTGTGTGTGCTTTTAGGTAGATAACGGTGAGCCCATGGTTATGTGGTTATCAGGGTTACACATCCCTGAGTCGTATCTGACGGCGCTTGTTCAGGCCACCTGTAGGAAAAATGGCTGGCCACTGGACCGCTCCACCCTGTACACACACGTCACCCAGTATAGGAGTGAGGAGGAAGTGGAGGAGAGACCGTCTCAGGGTATGCGCACACACACATACACACACGCACTTTGGGGAACCTGGGGTTCTGTTGGCGTCTATCCCGGGGCATATAGGGTGAGAGACAGGGGTACACCATAGACAGGTCGGCAGTCCTTTGCAGATTCACACATAGAACAACCAATCACACATACACGCATACACACATGTATGGGTAGATGGGTAGAGTCACCAATCAACCTAATGTACATGTTTTTGTTTATTACATCTTTAAATTTAATCTTTCTTTATCTGTGTGTGTATATATTTGTGTGTGTATGTGTGTGTGTGTGTGCGTGTGTTAGGTTGTTATGTTTCTGGTCTGTATCTGGAGGGAGCAGACTGGGATGTGGATGAAGGCTGTCTGATGCGCAGTAAACCCAAAGTTCTGGTGGTGTCACTTCCTGTCCTCAAGGTGATTCCCATCGAGGCTCATCGTCTTAAACTTCAGGTATGAGTGACATAACAACTCTATGCTAATCATAGCGCCAAGTTCAAAGGTCAAAGTTCACACACCAAGCCCCAAACTTTCCCATAAACAATTTCCACAGGTTTGTAAAAAGTGTGCTTTAGTGAAAATATTGCAAAATAGGTTCTAGTCTGATCTTGTCTGATCTGGTCTGATCTCCACCGCCCTCCAAATGTCCTCCTCAGAACACACTGAGGACACCGGTCTATACCACCTCCATGAGGAGGAACGCCATGGGCATCGGCCTGGTGTTCGAAGCTGATCTCTTCACCACCAAACACCACTCACACTGGGTCCTACAGGGGGTGTGTCTCTGTCTCAATGCTGACTGATCCCACTGTACTTACCCTCTGTCTGTCTGTCTCTCTCTCTTGTCTCTTTATTATTAATAATGATGTATTAGTTAATCAGGTTTTATTAATAAAGTCTGTAAATGTATGTAAATGTGCTGTTATTTGTCTGATGTTTATTTGCTTTATTTTGTCTGATTATTTTGTTGTGGTGGCTTCGTTCAGAGGAGATGTGAGGGGTGGAGCCAAAGACCCTCCTCACCCAACATTACTTTCTTTCTCTCTCTCTCTCTCTCTCTCTCTCTCTCTCTCTCTCTCTCTCTCTCTTTCTCTCTCTCTCTCACACACACACACCCATCATTAATGTCTGATCTCAGACTGTCCACACAGTCACATGACCCAAATAAATAAATATGCATTAATACAAAAAAATACATTATTTAGCCATATGACGTGTGTGTGTGTGTGTGTGTGTGTGACTGATGGAGTCTAAAGGCTTTCTGAATCTGCTGTTTGAGTGCAGATTTAAACCGGTGTGATATTTATTTGTGATTACCGCATGTACTTGAGGATCCTACATCATCTCTGGAGGAACCTCTTCTTATAGAGGTATTGATGTTGGTGGTGATGTTGGTGTTTATGTTGGTATGGGAAGTGGTAGCCTAGTGGTTAAGGTGTTGGACTAGTACCAGAAGGGGTTTGATTCCCACCTCCACCAAGCAACCACTGTGGGCCCTTGGGCAGGGCCCTTAAGTAACAATTGCTCAGTTGTAAAAAATAAACCAAATGTAATTGTCTGCCAAATTGTCGAACTGGAACTGTGTTGGTCCGGTGTTGATGTTAGTGTGGATGACCTTGTTATTGGTGTTGATATTAGTGTTGGTGTTGATGTTGAGGTTGCTGTTAATGGTGTTGGTGTTGATGTGGTTTCCCTCCAACATCACATGACTGCTTACAAAAACATTTACTGATTTAGAATTGAACTCACTGTTTGTTGGTTTTCTTTAATGGAACCCGCAGCCTTGTGGTGACTTACACAGTTTTCCAATGATTCTGTTTTCTATTTAAAAACAACACGTCAATTTTATTATCACTTTAATATGTTAAACAGTCGCTCTTTCTCCTGACCCTTTTCTTTCTTTACTTTGAAGTTAATTAGACAAAACCACTAAAAAACAAAAACTTCTCTGTTCTAAAGACGTCGGGACGGAAAACACCCAGAACCGGAGACTCCTTATGCAGATCGTAGAAAAGTTGTAACTGTAGAAACCAGTAAGGTTTCTACAGTTTACCTTAGCTTAAGCTTTAGATCGATCTTAGCTTATCGAGACTGGGCTTGTGACCTGTTCCCTTCTGGAGGTCTCGTTACCAAACAAAGCCCAGCTCCTGTTAGCCTTCAGGCAGACATTCTCACATGAACAAACCATCAGCAGAACCGCTCCAATCTCCACACCTCTGAGCCTTGAATCGGCGCTTTATTCCAACACAAACTCTCTGTTTGCTCTAATCCCCCCACACACCAATGTGTACACCAGGGGATAAGTGCCAGCGACTGCCAATTGAGGGCCTGTGTGATCCCCCTTCCTGTGGAAACTGCCCCCGAGGAGGTCATCAAGGCTAAATATGTGAGAGTGCAAAAGCAGCTTATGAGGTTAGAAAGAAAGTTAATAAAAAAAGAAAGCAATAGAGTGGGGGGAGGGAGGCAGGGTCAGGTATGGTGGGGGGGGGGGTGTTAATGTAACTTAAATACGGTGATCTGTAAGGGAAATGGAGCTCAGAGTGAAGCCACTCAGTGCTCAGTGACTTTCTGCTAAATTAGTGGTCGGGAACCTACGGCTCGCGAGCCATGTTTGGCTCTTTTGATGATTGCATCTGGCTCGCAGATTTAGGCTTTTCTGATAAAACAAAATATTATCACTTGTTTTAATCCATCCATCGATTTTCCACTACTCATGTCCTGTTCAGGGCTGCAGGAGCAATTGTCCTGTGAGGAATCAGACATAGCCCCTCCGCCTTGTTTAGCATCGTCCAGGGGTTGCCAGGGCGATGACGCATTATTTAAGGTGACGCGCCGGTGTGAGCGTGACGAATTGTTAAGGATAATTAACGATCAGGAAGCGCTGTTGATAGTTGGTTCTTGCTTCCTATTTGTCCCTTTGCTCCTGAGTAACTCTGTGTTTTAAGTTTGGTTTAAGTTTCCCCGTGTTTCAGTTTTGTGTTTTGGTTTTATTTTGTGTTCAGTTTGGGAGTTAATAAATACTTGTTACCTGCAACATGGATCCATTGCATGTCCATTATTTTAATTGGATGATAATAGCCTACTTTGGCCATTAGTGGGTAAACGCCCCTTTTTCAATCAGTCTAAAAGTATATTATATGGCTCTCACTGAAATATATTTCCAAAAATTTTGCTGAGTCAAAAAGGCTTCCAACCCCTGTGCTAAATCGTCCAATCATCTGCCTTCTTTTTCATGCTGTCTCTTGTTTCTTTAAAGCAGCTAGCATCTGTCTGCATTAGGAACATCTGGCTGTGAGAGACTGAGTGAGGTGTGAAGGAGCGCCTGCACCTTTATTAACTGGCAATGAGACTGTTCCGCTCAGATCGAGACGAGTTATTTAGGGACAGACATAAAGGCGAGATTAGATTCTTAATAACTTTAAGTAAAACCTGTAAGTTACTGTCTGACAGCAACGTTTCTAAACAGGTTGGAGAACAAGATACCAACAACATAGTCTGAAGTCTGAACATAAGTGTTAAGGCTACCATATGGCAGTAGACACCGGTCTCTCTCTTGGAGGGTTGGCGTGTTTTGCAGAGTTTCTCATTAAAAACACTCAAATAATAAAACACTCAAACACTCAAATACTAAAACACTCAGACAATAAAACACTCAAACACTTAAATACTAAAACACTCAGATAATAAAACACTCAAATACTAAAACACTCAAATACTAAAACACAAACACTCAAATACTAAAACACTCAAACAATAAAACACTCAAACACTTAAATAGTAAGACGCACAAACACAAATATTAAAACACTCAAACGCTAAAACACTAAAATAGTAAAATACTAAAAACACTCAAGCAATAAAACACTCAAATACTAAAACACACAAATACTCAAATACCCAAACACTCAGACAATAAAACACTAATACCAAAACACTCAAACACTCAACCACTCAAATATTAAAATACTCAAACATTCAAATACTAAATACACTCAAACAATAAAACACTTACTGACAATTCAACACAAATTCAAGACAAAAATTAAGCACAAATAAAACACAAATTCAACACAAATTTAGCATAAATTAAACACAAATTCAACACAAATGGCGTGGTTGTGGGGTTGTGAACCAGTCTTGAGTTATTGTCACACTAATCCATAAAGTGGTTCTGTTTCTGCTAAATCGTTCAATCGTCTGCCTTTCTTTAAAGTTGCTAGCATCCGTCTGCATCAGGAACATCTGGCTGTGAGAAACACTCAAATACTAAAACTCTCAAACACTTAAATAATAAAACACTCAAATACTAAAACACTCAAACACTTAATACTAAAACACTCAAGCAATAAAACAATTACTGACAATTCAACACAAATTTAGCACAAATTAAATACAAATTAAACACAAATTTAATACATTTGACACATATTGCATTTATGTTTTTTGTTTATTCTTTGTGTTCAGTTGTGTGTTTGTGTTTTAATGTATGCAATTACCCAATCATCCCTCTTTAGAGAAAATCCACCAGATATTTCAGTCAAGTCAACCATATAAGAATTAAAAACACGCCCCCGCCTCGCCCAGACACGCCCCTTCCAAAAAAAAACACACCACACACAGCGCGCTATAAAGCTGCTTTGGTGGGCTAATTTTGGCAAAAGTACAGAAGATACAGAAGAACCGGAGGAATTTTCACGCATTTTTCTGGTTTGCGTTTTCTACTCGGTCTTGCGCTCGTTCGCTTCCGATTCTTTTTGCGGATTTTCACTTTTTTAGTCGACTTTATTTATTTTTTTTAGTCCGAATCGTTCTCTCTTTTCTCGTCTGCAGCCTGTGTGTGTGTGTGTGTGTGTGTGTGTGTGTGTGTGTGTGTGTGTGTGTGTGTGTGTGTGTGTGTGTGTG
>JAOTRA010003797.1:0-10068 GCA_026260255.1 Pseudolaguvia tuberculata | reverse complement strand
TTGGGGTGAAAGAGGCAGATGTAGCGGACAGGGTAGGGTGGAGAAGAGTGATCCGCTGTGGCGACCCCTAACGGGAGAAGCCGAAAGGAGAAGAAGTAGTACTTTCACTATACTCTATTTACTATACACTATATTGCCAAAAGTCGGTGGTCACCTGAGCATCACAAACACATGCGATTTCCATCATCTTCCAGATTGATTCCCATTGTTACTATTGGATGAAGTTCCAGTCTTCTAGTTAGACCTTCCAGTCTAATGTGTTTGAATGTGAGATATCTCTTCATTCCGCTCCAACAGTATTAGTGAGATTAGACACTAATGTCAGGTAACGAGGTCTGGGGAGGGTCAGTCACCATTCCAGTTCATCCCAAAGGGGTTCAGTGGTGGTAAGATCCGGACTTTGTGAAGAACACTGGTGGGGTTTTTTTTACTCTAATAATAACCAAGTATGTGATAATAGAGGTCGGGGGTTTTGTGCTCAGGATCATTGTCATGCTGGAACAGTGTTGGAGTCTCTTAGCTCCAGTGAAGGAATAATGTAATGCTACAACCTACAACAAACATACTAGACCAACTGTGGGCTTCCAGATTTTTAGTAACAATTTGGACAAGAAAAACTGGATCTGATGGTCACATGACCACCAACCTTCAGCCATATAGTTTAAATGTTATTCAATTTCCCAAAAATGTGTTTAATTTCTTGTTCATGATTTATTGTATGTGTTGTTGTTTATGTAAAGGTGAAGGAGCTTTGTGTAGAATCCCTATTGAGAACATATTGGCTGTGGAGAGATTAGAGGAGGAGTCTTTCAAAATGAAGAATGTAAGAGACCATATTACACACACACACACACACACACACACACACACACACACACACACACACAGTCCAAAAACATGTACATTAGGTTGATTGGTAATTCGAAATCACATATAGGAATGAGTGTGGTTGTTCATCTATGTGTTTCCTTGCAATGGACTGGTGACTTGTGCAGGGTGTACCCATGCCTTTCGTCGTATGTGTGCTGGGATAGGCCTGTGACAGCCGAATTAGGGAAGATGAATGAATGAATGAAGACAAAGCTACATAAGTTTGTCTCAAAACTCCCAGTCAAGGAAAATTCATCCATCTTTTATACCCGTTTATTCTCTAATTTTGGGTTCTGCTGGAGTCATTCCCAGTTTTTTGAATGGCAAAAGGGGTATACCCTGGGAAGGTGGCCAGTCTATTACAGGGCCACGCACACACATATACACTCACTTCGATGGGCAATTTAGAATCACTAATCAACCTAACCTACCAGAGTAGGTTTCCCACATCACAACAGACTAACCTTTTTTGGGGCTCTCCAGATGTTTCAGGTGATCCAGCCTGAGCGGGCGTTGTACATCCAAGCCAACAACTGTGTAGAGGCCCGGGACTGGATCGACATCCTAACTAAAGTCAGCCAGTGTAACCGTAAGCGCCTGAGCACCTTCCATCCGTCAGCCTACCTCAACGGCCACTGGCTGTGCTGCAAACAGGCCATCGACTCTGCACCGGGATGTAGCCCCTGCACCGGGTTAGTCCAGAACTTAATTATAATTTAAAGTATTTCATAGATCTCTGCACAATATGGTGTAGGGATGCATCGATACCAATAATAATACATCAGTAACCAAATGTCAGACTCAGTATCGTGGAAAGATTTCAAAATATACGGGGATCAGATTTACATAGTCAGTTGTTAACACAGTTGTTGATTCGTAAGACCAGGAAGACCAGAGTTCAAGCCCCACCACCACCAAGTCTGCCACTGTTGGGTGGCAGACCCTTAACCCTTCCTGGTCCAGGAGAACTGTACCATAACAGACCCTGTTATTTTCTTTTACAAAAGGATTGAGTGTCGTAGAGGATAGCACTGTTGCCTCACAACAAGAAGAATCCCGGGTAGGGAATCTTTCTGTGCGGAGTTTGCTTGTTCTCCCTGCACTTTCCTCCGGGTACTCCAGTTTCCTCCCACAGTCCAAAAACACGCAGATTAGGTGGATTGGTGATTCTAAATTGTCCATGAGTGAATGTGTGTGAATGAGTGTGTGAATGGTTGTTTGTCTGTGCCCTGAGATAAACTGGTGACCCGTCCAGTGTGTACCCCACCTCTTGTACTATGTATGCTGGGATAGGCAGACCCCCGTGACCCTGAATTAGGTAATAAGCAGGCAAGAAAATGAATGAATGAATGGATGGATGGATGCACTAATGGTACTGTTGATGTGTAACTGTGTTTGTCTGTATCGATGCAGTGGCCTGCCTGCAAACATTCAACTCGACATCGATGGAGACCGAGAGACTGAGCGCATCTACTCACTGTTCAGCACCTACATGTCCAAACTCGTCAAAATGCAAGGTGTGTGTGTGTGTGTGTGTGTGTGTGTGTGTGTGTGTCGTGATGTCTCTACCTACTGTAAAAATGTAAGCTGATGTGCTGGCAGGCTGCATTTACACTGCAAGTCATGATGACAACCCAACATCATCTGTTAAAACTGACCCATATCCGATATCTGCATTTACACTATACACAGCAAAACAACCCGATGTGAACGTAACGACCAGAAAATGGAAGTGCATGTTTTGGGTGGTGGGAGAAAACAGAAAGCACCCCTTTTTGGGAATTCTCTTCTTGAGTTGAGGCAACCATGTTGTCTGCATTCATTCATATATTAATTTGTTCATTTATTTGATTACCTGCTTGTTACCTAATTCAGGGTCATGGGGGTTTGCTGGAGCTCATCCTAGCGCACATATGGCAAAAAGCAGGGGTACACCCTGGACAGATCGCGGGGCACATATAGACAAACAACCACTCTCACACATTCACATTCACTCCTATGGGCTGTGGGAGGAAACCGGAATATCCGTAGGAAACCCACGTAAGCGCAAGGAGAACATCCAAACTCCTTATAGAAAGATCCCCAACCCAGGAATCAAACCCAGGACCTTCTTGTTGTCAGGTGACCGTACTAGACATTTATTTATTTATTTCCACATATCAACAACCCATGCGCTTTTTTCCCGCTTCGAGATCACTGGTCACATCCCATTTGTATCACATTAGAGGGAAAAATCACAATTGATACAAGCTGTGTAACTGACTGTATGTCTCCCATCATTTCAGAGGCTTGCGGCAGCAAGTCAGTGTATGACGGCCCCGAACAGGAAGAGTACTCCAGCTTTGTCATAGACGACCCACAGGAGAGCTACAAGATCCTCAAGCAGATCGTCTCGGCCGTGCAGACCTTAGAGCAGCAGCATGCACAGTACAAACGAGAAAAGTTCCGGAAGACCAAGTACGGTAGCCAGTGAGTAACCTTCCAAACACTCATACGTCGGAGATCATTTATATTTATATTAATAAGTCAAATGTTTTGGACACCTTTTCAGTTTTCCCCAAACTGTTGCCACAAAGTTCTTGACACTGTCCCTGTTCTCAAAACCCCCTGATCTCCACGAAGATAGAGACAGTGATAGAGAGATGGATTATTTATATATATATAGAATAGAGAGAGAGAGACAGAGAGAGTGAGAGAGCAACAGAGAGAGAGAGAGAGAGAGAGAGAGAGAGAGATACAGTGTGATCTAGCCTGATGTGTATTTCTTTTGTATATTTATACAGGGAGCATCCAATTGGCGACAAGAGTTTCCAGTGTTATATCCGGCAACAGTCAGAAAGCTCCACCTACTCAATATGATCCTGCCCATTTACCCCAATGCCCTTCACTCTGCAACGCCGGTACATTACGGGAGCCGTGACTGGTGATAAAGAGGAAGAAGTTGATAAAGCCGAACATCAGCCCGAACATCAGCGTTCCACTGAACCGTGTGCACTTTAATCGCCACACCCCGCCCCGCTGACGATCAAGCTCTGTCTCCTGGTAGCTTTCCACCGAGAGACCTTGTTGCGAAAGTCTTGATCGTTCAATCGTAGCTTAAGGACCAAACTACAGGTTGGAGAACCTTTCCCGCTTTTCACTTTGAAGTTCATTGGTGTGTTCCTGTTAATGAGAGTCTGGTGGCCAATCCCAGCTCAGAAGCAACCAGGATCTACTGTAGATTTAGGATGCACACAGACACGTAATCAAAATGCTAACAACCTAATGCATGTTAGCATTTTACCTCTGACCGCAAAGTCACACAAATGCTAATCAAACTAGCCCAAGTCACTGAATGAGGTGCTATCTGAAAGGTTCCCTGGATCATTTCAATTAGTGTCAGATGGTTAAAGCGCAGCGTATACTCAAGGATAGGAAAATCTGGGTTCAAGTCCCACCACCACCGCCACCAGCCTGAGTTGTTGATCTGAAGATCAGAAAGACCTGGCTTCAAGCCCCACCACCACCAGCCTAAGTTGTTGAACTGAAGACCTGGGTTCAAGCCCCATCACCAGCACCACCAGCCTGAGTTATTGATCTGAAGATCAGAAAGACCTGGGTTCAAGCCCCACCACCACCACCAGCCTGAGTTGTTGATCTGAAGATCAAGAAGACCTGGGTTCACGCCTCACCACCAGCCTGAGTTGTTGATGTAAAGACCCTGGAAGACCTGAGTTCACACCCATCCACCACCAGCCTGTTAATCTGAAGACCTAAAAGACCTGTCTTCATGGCCCACCACTGCTAGGAGTTGTTGATCTAAAGATCAGGGTTTTGTTCCAGTATTTTGGAGAACATTACTTTTGATCCACCATAAAATAGGATTAGAGCATAAAATAGAATGTATGCTGAGTTCACACTGCACGTCCTCGGATCTCTGTTCTGCCCGACCATCTGGAGTAAATCTTACTTGCTGTTATGTTCATGTTGCTCTATAGATCAGCGACAGGAGGTTATATAATGTGGCAGGAGGTTATATAATGTGGCAGGAAGTTAATCAGCGGTACGTGAACTAACCAGTTTTTCCAAATGCAGTCGGCGTAGCGGCACCAGATTTACCGCCATAGCATCCGCTCACCACTCGCCCGCTAGTTACATACAATGTACGTTTACAGCATTTTGACAGACACCCAGGTGGTGCGGTGGCATTTTGTTTAGCACAAGTTTGCATGTTCTCCCTGCATGAATTTTTTCCAGGTACTCCAGTTTCCTCCAGCGGACTGGTGACCTGTCCAGGGTGAACCCCTGCCTCTTGCCCTATGTGCTCTGGAATAGGATAGCCTCCTGCAGACCCCCCCAGGTGACCCCGAATTAGGGATTAAGCAGGTTGGAAGACACCCTTCTCCAGAGCAACATACATTCATCTCTTTTATTTTCTCTTTTATTAATGAAGCAACTGTGTGGCTGGGACTCAAACCCTGGAATTCCAATTAGCAGTCTAACATTTTAACCCTTGAGCCACCACTTTCTCCTATTCTGTCATTTGACCCTAGTGAAAATAAAGTCTGAACTCATGCAGTGTGAACCGGCCATAAAAGATGGATTGAGTGATGTCATGTTCTGGAAATATCCGGAACAGGACCCAGACCCTGCATTGACACGAAAATAAAACATGTTACACAGAGCCCAATTTAATGCCAGTACCTTTTCTACATTTCTCCTTTTTTATAAAAGAAAAAAAAAATCATTGGCTCCTGTATAAAGTTTGGATTTAATTTAATGTCATTTTTATATAAAATTAAAAGTTTTATTTAGCCAATAAAGCCAATGGCAGACATTTGTTGTCTTTTGTACTTTTGTTGTGTTTTGTCCCCCACATACTGTAAACAACATTTCTAATCGGTATTGTACTGAGAATTATTGACATTTAAGTAAGTGTGTGTGTGTGTGTGTGTGTGTGTGTGTGTGTGTGTGTGTGATTGAGAATTCAAGGAATGTGTGAGGAAGAGATTTCTTACCGTACCTATTTTTTATCTATTTTAACAAACATCCTTATTCACAACACACACTTTTAGTGTACACCAGAAATTGGTGGATATGTACGTACTAATGGTCTGATTCCTTTACTGATACGTTCCTCCATTGGTGCATGTTTCAGTGGGAATATATCGTTTTACTAGAAAAGCCAGACACTTTTTTTGCTCCCGGCTCTGAAAAGGTTCAGTATTTATTTTTATATACAGTATAATGTATGATATATAACATTTCGTGTGTGAAAGTATTTGAGTAGTAAAAGGATCTCCATCCATCCATCCATCCATCCATCCATCCATTCAGTACATGGAGGCAATAATTCCAGGAACAGATCTATTCTGGACTCAGCGATACCTTAAAATGGAGATGGAGAACTGTTTTGTGTATTTTGTATACTGATTCTAAAGAGTATTATTATAAGCCTGTGATTTGTAGGTCGGTGTGAAATGAATGTGGACGAAAAAAAACAAACAAAAAAATGTTTTGTCTGAATGAAGGCAATAGCAATAAAATTGTGAATGTGTGTTTTTTATTTTGTTTGTCATGATTTTTATTTTACATAAACATGCTGGAACGTAGCTGTGATAGAACAGCGTTTAAACCCAAAGGTGGTTCGGTAGAACAGAGAAACTAACTAAACTAGTTTGACCTGAGTTAGTTAAGTTTAGCTTGAACACGAGTACATAAGTAGAATAACTTGATGTCGAAATGCGAAGACCAATACAATGGGAAACACAAGGGTTATAAATACAATACCAATAGGACAAACCAATAGGAACACGACACGTAAACAAGGGGGTCAAATGATTTAATGAGGGATAGGGTTAAGGGATTTAAGATGGAGGATAGGGATGGGGTCAGGGATAGGAATTAAGGATAGGGATGGGGGGTAAGAGATAAGGATTAATGATAGGGGTTAAGGATTAAGCATTAGGAATAAAGGAAAGCGGTTAGGTGTATGGGTTATGGATAGGGGTTTGGGATTAGGTATAAAGGTTAAGGATCTGCATTAGGCATTAAAGATTAGGGATCGGGATTAGACATTAGGTGTTAGGGATATGGCTTAGGGATAGTCATTAGGCATTTAGGGGTATGGGTTATGGATAGTGGTTAGGGATAGGGGTTATGGATAGGGGTTAGGTGTTTGTGATATGGGTTAGTGATAGTGGTTAGGGATAGGTGTTAAGGATATGGGTTAGGGATAGGTGTTATGGATAGGCGTTATGGATAGGGGTTAGGGATAGGGGTTAGGTGTTTGTGATATGGGTTATGGATAAGGGTTAGGTGTTAGGGATAGGGGTTAGTGATATGGGTTAGGGATGGTGTTAAGGATATGGGTTATGGATATGGGTTAGGGATAGACGTTATGGATAGGGGTTAGGGATATGGGTTAGGGATAGGTGTTATGGATTAGGGTTTAGGGATATGGGTTATGGATAGGTGTTATGGATATGGGTTAGGGATAGGTGTTATGGATTAGGGTTTAGGGATATGGGTTAGGTATGGGTGTTATGGATTAGGGTTTAGGGATATGGGTTAGGTGTTATGGATAGGGGTTAGGGATAGGTGTTATGGATAGGGGTTAGGGATAGGTGTTATGGATTAGGGTTTAGGGATATGGGTTATGGATAGGTGTTATGGATATGGGTTAGGGATAGGTGTTATGGATTAGGGTTTAGGGATATGGGTTAGGTATGGGTGTTATGGATTAGGGTTTAGGGATATGGGTTAGGTGTTATGGATAGGGGTTAGGGATAGGGGTTATGGATAGGGGTTATGGATAGGGGTTAGGGATAGGGGTTAGGGATACTGGTTAGGGATAGGGGTTAGGGATAGGTGATATGGATAGGGGTTATGGATATTGGTTAGGGATAGGTGTTATGGATATGGGTTAGGGATATGGGTTAGGGATACTGGTTTGGGATATTGGTTAGGGATAGGTGTTATGGATATGGGTTTGGGATATTGGTTAGGGATAGGTGTTATGGATATGGGTTAGGGATATGGGTTAGGGATATTGGTTTGGGATATGGGTTAGGGATACTGGTTTGGGATATTGGTTAGGGATAGGTGTTATGGATATGGGTTAGGGAAAGGTGTTATGGATATGGGTTAGGGAAAGGTGTTATGGATATGGGTTAGGGATAGGTGTTATGGATATGGGTTTGGGATATTGGTTAGGGAAAGGTGTTATGGATATGGGTTTGGGAAATTGGTTAGGGATAGGTGTTATGGATATGGGTTTGGGATATTGGTTAGGGAAAGGTGTTACGGATATGGGTTAGGGATAGGTGTTATGGATATGGGTTTGGGATATTGGTTAGGGAAAGGTGTTATGGATATGGGTTAGGGATAGGTGTTATGGATATGGGTTTAGGGATAGGTGTTATGGATATGGGTTAGGGATGGGTGTTATGGATATGGGTTTAGGGATAGGGGTTATGGATATGGGTTTAGGGATAGGGGTTATGGATATGGGTTAGGTATAGGCATTATGGCTAGGGGTTATGGATAGGGGTTAGGGATAGGTGTTATGGATAGGGGTTATGGATATTGGTTAGGGATATGTGTTATGGATATGGGATATGTGTTATGGATATGGGTTATGGATATGGGTTATGGATATGGGTTAGGGATATGGGTTTGGGATAGGTGTTATGGATATGGGTTTAGGGATAGGCATTATGGCTAGGGGTTAGGAATATGGGTTATGGATAGGGGTTAGGTGTTAGGGATATGGGATAGGGATTATGGATAGGGGTTAGGTGTCAGGGATATGGGTTAGGGGTAGGGGTTAGGGATATGGGATAGGCATTATGGATAGGGTTAGATGTTAGGGATATGGGATAGGGGTTAGAGATATGGGATAGATGTTAGGGATATGGGATAGGGGTTAGGGATAGGGGTTAGATGTTAGGGATATGGGATAGGGGTTATATGGGATAGGGATTATGGATAGGGGTTAGGTGTCAGGGATATGGGTTATGGATAGGGGTTAGGTGTTAGGGATATGGGTTATGGATAGGGGTTAGGCATAGGTGTTATGGATATGGGTTAGGGATATGGGTTATGGATAGGGGTTAGGTGTTATGTGTTTGGGATATGGGTTAGAGATAGGGGTTAGGGGTTATGGATAGGGGTTAGGTGTTATGTGTTTGGGATATGGGTTAGAGATAGGGGTTTGGGACTAGGGATAGGGGTTAGGGATAGGGTTTATGGATAGGGGATAGGTGTTAGGTATAGGGCTTATGGATAGGGGTTAGGTGTTAGGGATATGTGTTAGGTATATGGTATAGGGGATAGATGTTAGGGATATGGGATAGGGGATAAATGTTAGGGATATGTGTTAGGGATAGGGGTTAGGTATATGGGATAGGGATTATGGATAGGGTTAGATGTTATGGATAGGGGTTAGGGATATGGGATAGATGTTAGGGATATGGGATAGGGGTTAGGGATAGGGGTTAGATGTTAGGGATATGGGATAGGTGTTAGGGATATGGGATAGGGGATAACTGTTAGGGATAGGGGTTAGGTATATGGGATAGGGATTATGGATAGGGTTAGATGTTAGGGATAGGGGTTAGGGATATGGGATAGATGTTAGGGATATGGGATAGGGGTTAGGGATAGGGGTTAGATGTTAGGGATATGGGATAGGTGTTAGGGATATGGGATAGGGGATAACTGTTAGGGATAGGGGTTAGGTATATGGGATAGGGATTATGGATAGGGTTAGATGTTAGGGATAGATGTTAGGGATAGGGGTTAGATGTTAGGGATATGGGATAGGTGTTAGGGATATGGGATAGGGATTATGGATAGGGGTTAGGTGTCAGGGATATGGGATAGGCATTATGGATAGGGTTAGATGTTAGGGATATGGGATAGGGGTTAGGGATATGGGATAGATGTTAGGGATATGGGATAGGGGTTAGGGATAGGGGTTAGATGTTAGGGATATGGGATAGGGGTTATATGGGATAGGGATTATGGATAGGGGTTAGGTGTCAGGGATAGGGGTTAGGTGTAGGTTTTGGAAAATATAGTTTGTACAGTATAAAACATTTACCTTCACTTCTGAAGAGTTCCTACCAGGACAGCAAACCAGTGTGTATGTGTGTGTGTGTGTGTGTGTGTGTGTGTGTGTGTGTGTGTGTGTGTGTGTGTGTGTGTGTGTGTGTG
>JAOTRA010003776.1:0-10068 GCA_026260255.1 Pseudolaguvia tuberculata | reverse complement strand
ACATTAATAGGAGTAACACACTGACACACACACACACACACACACACACACACACACACACACACACACACACACACCAGAAATACAGTATTGACTATAGATATATTATTGGAGGCCTCTAAAAGCTTGATCTGTATTAAAACAAGTAATTAAGCTTCCAAAAATATTATAACTATATGAAATAAAAGGATAAGAAATAACATTTGCAGGTGTTGGAAACCGCAAAAAAGGAAGTTTTGATAAGGGAGGTTGTGATGGTCTCCAGATAATTTAATTAGGGAAAATTCCAAGGCCTTGAACCTTCGAATAGATTAATCATTTTGGTTCTAAAGGGAAAAATTGTGACAGGGGTAGGAGCCAAAAGATGAGTGATGAAGTGGGAGGAGACAAGAAACTTCCAGAAGTTTGATATGCTCGGAATTTTAGAACTCATGAATATTCAAATGAGTGGGCTATTTAAGCAGTGGGAATCTTGCCAGTGGGGGCGCATCAGGGTGTGGTGATTGGTGCGTCTGGTTGCTCTCACTCGTGTACACGACTGACCGCTCCAAGGCTTCTTGGGTTTTCAATGCTGATGATTTTTTCTGAAGATTCAACTTGCTTCCAATAAAGCTTTGCTCCTTCTCGTTTCTGTCTGAGATCTCAATTTATTGAGTAAGAGTTTTTCTCTAAAAAGTTTGGGTATTGATTATTGATTTTAATTTGAAGAGAACCTCCCAGTAAATGTCGCCTCAGGGACAGCCCCCTGAGGTTCCGACATCAAGTGGAAATAGGTTGGTGCCGCCCCATTCAAGGGCAGAGGCAGCTGGTCTCGATAAAAAGAAAGGAGAAAAATTGGAATGATAAGACACAGGCAATGAGAAGTAGCAAAAGCTTTGTGTGAATGTATGTGGTTGAAAAAAATGCAGAAAAAAAGTGATTAAAGAGTAAAAGTCCTGTAGGTAACGCCTTGACGCTATATTGATCAGGGGGCTGTACCCAGGTGGTTAAAAGGTTAGAAAGTCCTGTAGGTAACGCTGTGTTAGACACTATACTAGTCTAATCCAGGGCTGATGTCAGGAAGGGAGGGGAGAGCAGGATCGGGAATGAAGAGCGCACCCAAACGCAGGATTGGCGGATTTAAATGGTCCATTTTATTCACAAAAGGCAAAAAATAACAAAATAGAAAAAAAAACAACTAGATTAAACTAAGGAGAAAAACCGGAAGAGAAAAAAAGGCAAGAACAAAACCTGACGTGACGAGACGAACTTGGCTTGAGAGGGCATTCAGGGAAAAAAGGCGAAAGGCGAAAGGCGAAAGATGAAAGATAATCCAACAGCCCCCAGGAGAATTCCGCCGGCTTATAACCATGCGCAAATCAGCGCAAGACGAGACTCAGCTGCACAGCCAAGCTTGTGCGCGCGCCGCTGCACACCGGCAACGAGCTGGAGACGCTCACACCAGAGGAGGACGTGACAAAACTCCCCCCTCTACGAATGCCCCCAGGCGTTCTCCTAGGGACTCTTCCGGGAGAAACCCTGACATGACGTGACCTGGCGAGAAAACCTGACATGATGTGGCCTGACGAGAAAGGGGGAAAAACCTGACCTGACCAAAGGGGAAAAAACCTGACCTGACCAAAGGGGAAAACCTGACCCGACATGACCTGACCAAAGGGGAAAAAGAGGAAAACCCTGATCTGACCAAAGGGGAAAACCCTGACCTGACGTAACCTGACCAAAGGGGAAAAAGGGGAAAACCCCGACCTGACATGACCTGACCAAAGGGAAAAACCCTGACCTGACATTACCTGACCAAAGGGGAAAACCTGACCTGATATGACCGAAGGGAAAAACCTAACCTGACATGACCTGACCAAAGGGGAAAAAGGGAACAACCCTGACCTGACATGACCTGACCGAAGGGGAAAAAGGGGAAAACCTGACCTGACCTGACATGACCTGACAAAAGGGGAAAACCTGACCTGACCTGACCTGAAAAGGGGAAAAAACCTGACCTGATGTGAAAAGGGTAAAAAACCTGACCTGACGTGAAAAGGGTAAAAAAAACCTGACCTGACGTGAAAAGGGCAAAAAACCTTGACGTGACGTGAAAAGGGGAAAAAACCTTGATGTGACCTGACGTGAAATGGGGAAAAAACCCTTGACGTGACCTGACGTGAAAAGGGAAAAAACCTTGACGTGACCTGACGTGAAAAGGGGAAAAAACCTTGACATGACCTGACGTGAAAAGGGAAAAACCCTTGACGTGACCTGACGTGACAAGGGGAAAAAACCTTGACGTGACCTGACATGACAAGGGGAAAAAACCTTGACGTGACCTGACATGACTGAGTGAAGGGGACAAAACCAGACAGGACGAAAAAATCTGACATGAGAAACACTGAACTGACATGACTTGAGTAAAGGGGGGTAAAAATCTGACATGACTTGACTAGAGTAAAGGGGGGAAGAAAACCTGACATGACTAGACTAAAGTAACGGGGGAAGAAAACCTGACATGACTAGACTAAAGTAACGGGGGAAGAAAACCTGACATGATTTGACTAAAGTAAAGGGGGAAGAAAACCTGACATGACTGAGTAAAGGGGGAAGAAAACCTGACGAGAAAACCTGACGTGACCTGACGAGAAAACCTGACATGACCTGACGAGAAAACCTGACATGACCTGACATGACGAGAAAACCTGACATGACCTGACGAGAAAACCTGACATGACCTGACATGACGAGAAAACATGACATGACCTGACGAGAAAACCTGACATGACGAAACAAAGGGGAAAAACATGAGCACACAAAACACAAAAAATGACGTGGACATGAAAAAGGCAACACAACTGAACTAAGAAAACCTGAGGCTGAGGCTATAAGCAAAAACTAACCATCAAATACAGGAAAAAAGTAAATAAATACTCAGCCAGAAAACACAGAAGGAAAAACTGGGGGTCCCGGTCCATGAATAATCCAATACCCAGAAAGGGTAGGATCGAGGCGAGGATTCCCAGCCTCAGTGACAGGAACAGAGCAAGGCTTCCCGGCCTCCGTGACAGGAACAGAGCGAGGCTTCCCGGCCTCCGTGACAGGAACAGAGCGAGGCCCCCCGGCCTTCTCAGGAGCAGACAGAGGCCCCCCGCCTCCTCAGGAGCAGACAGAGGCCCCCCGGCCTCCTCAGGAGCAGACAGAGGCTCCTTGACCACCTCCAGACCAGGCAGACGCTCCTTGACCACCTCCGGACCAGGCAGACGCTCCTCGACCACCTCCGGACTAGGCAGGCGCTCCTCGACCACCTCCGGACCAGACAGACGCTCCTCGACCACCTCCGGACCAGGCAGACGCTCCTCAACCACCTCCGAACCCAACAGGCCCATCTCTTGCTGGGCCAGACAGACCTGAGCCTCAACTGGGGTGAGGAAGTCGCAGGTGTTGAGGAGATAAGCCAAAAGGTAGAGGAGGTCCTCCCTGAGACATTGGTCCTCATCCCAGGCTTGGGCTACCCAGTCCAGTGCCTTCCCCGTTAAGCTCATAAAAACCAGCCCACACTTGCTCCTGGGCATGGTGTAATCGTGCGGCTGTGTCGTAAGTTCGTGCGGGAGTGCGCACCCAAACGCAGGATTGGCGGATTTAAATGGTCCATTTTATTCACAAAAGGCAAAAAATAACAAAATAGAAAAAAGAACAACTAGATTAAACTAAGGAGAAAAACCGGAAGAGAAAAAAAAGGAAGAACAAAACCTGACGTGACAAGACGAGACGAACTTGGCTTGAGAGGGCATTCAGGGAAAAAGGCGAAAGGCGAAAGATGAAAGAATATCCAACAGCCCCAGGAGAATTCCGCCGGCTTATAACCAAGTGCAAATCAGCGCAAGACGAGCTGCACACCGGCAACGCGCTGGAGACGCTCACACAAGAGGAGGACGTGACAGCTGACCCAGGTGATGAAGGTAATTGCGAGGTAACGCTGCTTATGCGCTATATCAGTCTAGAGCAGGGCAGGACCCGGATGAGATAACGGTAAAATTCCGGAGAATGCCGCTTGGATCCAGGAGGAATAATGGTTTTTATAAGAAAAAGTAAAATAGGCATAAATAAAAAGTAATGGGTAAAAGGGTGGAGCTCCTGTCTGTTGTTTTATGTTCAGCTTGAGTATGTTGAGAAAAAGAGCGATAGCTGGTGTTTGCTAGTGTTTGTGAGATGCTAGTGTTTGTGAGAGAAACTTACTGTTTGTGTTAAAAATCAGATGTTTGTTGTATGTAGTGAGTTGTGGAAAAAGTGTTAATGTTAAATTAACACTAAATGTTCGTGGAGTGAAAAAGCACTGTCTGATGTATGAATGTTTTTGTGAGAGTGAGAGACTGGGTAAAGTTTTTTATGTGGTATGAGTGTGTGGGTGAATGTGCTGGCCAGCTGTGTCGATTTGTGTGGTATTGAATGATTGAGTTAATAATAAGCGTGTGTTGGGGAATTACACATATTAATAGGAGTGCTGAGTGTTTTGTATAAAACCAGAAATTGTGCTGTGTAGGAGGCTGATCAGTAGACTGCAAGGAATAATTTTGGACGTGAATTAGAAGGGTAAGTATCAACTATATGGGTAAGACACACACACACTTAGAGTAACACATAGATCATAAAAAAATGGGAAAATGACACAAAAGCAGGGGTGAGCGTACACGCATACATTACACACACAAGTGCAGGCACATGAAAGAGAAACAGAGACAGACATGGCAATCCGAGAGAGATATTAGTGATAAATTGTGGATGTTTATTAAACGATTGTATTAACTGTTCCCATAAAAATGAGAGATTGTTATTTTTGAGGCTAATACTGTGTGCCTTGAACTCAACCAAATAGAGAGTTTGCTGTTTGAATGTATTGAAAATTATTGTATTGCTTTATAAAATGAATTATTACTACTTCAATATTAATAGATAAAATAAATTTATTAAAATCACAAATTTTAAGAAATTAGAAAGAATCCAGTAAGGCTAACAATGAAAAGAAAACACATTCGAGTAAAGTCTTATACAAATCGTACTTAAGAAGAATACAGTTAGAGTGCGACAGGGGTGTGTATTAATGAGTGGATCAACAGAGAAACAGGTCAACAGAATCATAAAGAAACACTCTAATGTAACCAAAGACTCAAGAAAATATGACAAAGTGGCATGGAGGGACAACGGGTAACTTGTTGTGGGCACTTTTGATGGGGAAAAATGTTAGAGAAATTGAGAAAGATAAGCGCAAACACAAACTGGTAGAAGGCCAAGAAAGCTAGAGAGAGTAGCAAAGGAGGGTGCAAGTGCACTTAAGCCAAATGGAGATGATGTAACACCAATAGAACAGGGAAAGGCAACAACAACCCCACCGTTGGGTGAATGTGAGGAATGGCTACACCCATACAATCATGAGCACAGAGGCAGAACACCAGGTCTCTATCCTGTACTTGCGGATGCTAATAGAGAAAAAGAACTGAGTGTTGAAATTGTGAATGGACATTTTAGAGGAAAAATAAAAGATTGTGTTACAGATAAAAGTCCAGCGGATGCATGTGCTGATAATGTCCACAGTGAGAAATTAAGAGGAAAAGTGAGACATGAAGGAGCAACTAAAGAACAACAAGGTGTCAGGGAGAAAGCAGCAGACGACTATTGGAACAACTGAAAAAATAAACCCTGAGAAGTCACAGGGTTGCAGTACCCGAGGTCCCCACCCAAATCATTTAAACACGAAACTTTACAGGGAGAAACCTGGATCGGAGAACAGGATATCCAAACATCAGAAACAGAAGGTGAAAGTGATAGCACTGATCTACTAGAGGAAGTAGATGGAAAATGGTTTAAGTGGACAAGTAAAGCTGGTACAAGGAAGGATGGATGAGGAATTACAGCGAACAAGTGCTCAAATAAACACACACATGCCTCTTTGAAGAAGAAGAAAGAAAAGTGCAACAGGCTAAGTAAGTGTTAAAGTGAACAAGGATGGAGCTAGATGAAGTACAAAAGAAATTAGAAGAGCGAGCAGATAGAGTGGAAAAGGACACCCTGAGAGCTGAGTGGATGGTGAAAATTTGAATAAAAAAGCAGAAATGTACAATAAAAAAGTAACAGAATTGGACCAGATGGCTGAAGAAAGTTAAAGAAAGTAAATGCGTAACAGGACAGAGAGAGAGGATAAGAAATAGAGGTGGCAAAAGTACAGCGGGACGCATTGCCCAAATCCATACAATTAATGGATCTTGTACAAAAGTTGCAAAAGCAAGCTGTACCGACAGGAGGTATTGAAAGTGATAATGAAGGAGAAAATAAAGATGAGGAAGAGGAGAGAAAAACTAAGAATGTGAGAGGAAGAAGTAAGAACAGGAAGGGGAGGACCCTGGGCCCCGGAGTCAATCAATGTCGAGAGCAGCCACCCAATACCCAATAATCATCAAAGGAAATCATCCACAATACCTACCATGGACGTTTGAGGGCATAGCAGGACTTTTAAGCAAGTTGCCATCAATATACAGCAGTTCTGGTACGTACTATGGGAATGTCCAAAGACAATCAATGTGTTTGAACAAGCTGACATCAAAGAAATGATGACTGATCCAAGAGATGACAACCATCCATTCAGGGTGTGGAAAGAAGCCATTTGGATTGCCCTACGAGAGGCATTCCCGGCAAGAATTGACCCAGGGCGCCTAGAAAAAATGAAACTGGAAGATGATGAGAACCAAATCCAGTCAAAGATGAAGGAGGTATGGAAGGAGGAGATGGGCACTGAATGGAACGACACACCAGCAATGTCTACGTTGTTCAAATTAATGCTGGAAAAGACACTACCAGAGGAAATACAGTCACAAATACAAGCAGTGATGGGTCTGGATGCACCCGAATGGCCCACGTTTGAGGCTCACATTGCACACTTTGTGAATTTGCATTGGATAAAGGAAAAAGAGGCCAGGAAAGCAACCAAAAGTCCATTAGTACAACTACACAAAAGCATAGCTGCGAGAGATAGAACGAAATAAGCAAGAACAAGTGGAAAAGAAAAAACATGGAAAAACAAGCAGCATTGGCTGGTGTCAGAAGACAGACAACCGAGGGCTCAAGGGCAAACTGGAGCCCCAAAAATGCAAGTGGTGCCAACCTGACCAACACAACAGGTGGTTGGCTGCATACGTTGAACTACCAGAGAAACTAGTAGAATGGTACCAAGTACGAGAGGCCGTTCCACACATTACATTGATGATTAGGCAAGATTTTGATACAATAGATTTAGGGCCAATGATGAAGGAGGCAGGACAGGTAAAATAATGGCTACTGGCAGGAAACCCATACATGCACATATCAGAACAGAGAGACTTTGTACGAAGTTCACAGTGCTCTAGAATAATGACAGAAGAATTCCAGACTATCATACACACACAAGGAGAGGACATATGTAAAAAATTGAATCAAAATTATAGATGACTCAGACAGAGGGATATGACTATGAATTGACTGACGGACAGGATTTGACAGACAAACAAGTGACTGACACACTGACAGAGATTCCAGAAAACATTTGGACAAAACATAACACAGACACAAGGTTTGTAAATACAGCAGGATTAGTGAGAGTTCACTTCAGAACAAATGCACAGATACATCACATCAGACACAATACTTGTTGTTAAAACGAACTGAAGATCATAGTCAGCCAGCAATAGATGGATGGGTAGTGGCAGGTGTATTAGTACCCACCAGGAGCCCTTGCAATGCCCCAAATTGTTCCTGTCAAGAAACCAAATTCTGATCAATGGCGATTAGCACTTGACTTTAGACCAGTTAACCAAGTTGTAATAGCAGAGACAAATTGTGCAATCGTGTACCAACCCACACACAGTATTATCGTATATTCCTGAAAACAGAAAATGGTATACAGTAATCGATATATGTTTAGCATTTTTTAGCATTCCACTTCGTTCTCAGCCGCTTTTTGCTTTTAGATTTGAGAGGCAGCAATACACACACTGGATTGCCACTCGAATACTGTTAAATTATTTTAACCATTTTTAAAATAAAGAGTACTAGCACAAGATTTAGCAAATTTACAAATACAAAGTCGATTAATATGTAGATGATCTAATGATTTGAAGTCCAACTAAAGAACAATGTGTTAAAAACAGTACTAAAAAACACTAGTGCAAAACGTACATAAAGTTAGTAAAGGAAAACTACAAGTTTGTAAGCAAAAAGAAGAATACTTGGGATGAGTATTAGAGGGAACATTAAAAAAATAGCACCAGCTCATGTAGAAGCTATTGTAAAGACACCTAAACCTCAAACAGTAAAACGAATGTTATCAATTCTGGGCATGGCAGGATTTAGTCGATTGAAAGTACAACCGCTTAGAGATATGTTAAAAACAGAGACAAGGTAAAGTAAATGCAACCATCACATGGACCCCGGATGGGGAAGCAGCATTCAAAATTCTAAAAGCAGCCATGGCATCAGTACAAGTGCTGGTAAGCCCAAATTATGATAAACCATTTCAATTGTTCTTAGACAGCAAAAGCAAGGTATAGGCAAACAACCAATTTTGTATTATAGTACTGTACTTAGCAACATGCCATCGTGCTACCGTGCATTAGTAGCAGCAGCATTTGCATATGAAAAAGCATCTGCAATAACAATGGGACATCCTGTGACCCTATATATATCACATTTTTATTTTGTAATAAATTTTAGCCATTTTTAACTAGTCAAGCATTTGTAATAACTAGCGCAAAAAATGGATATGAGGTCATAATGTACCTGCATTGACAATTGATAGATTTAATACTTTTTAATTTGGCCAATAAGTGGTAATGCACAAGTTAGAAGATACAGTTTTTGGAGGAAATAAGAGAAGTGCCTGACATACAGAGATCAGCTGAAAAGGATGGAGTACTATATTAGAATGAGGATGTGGAAAATACTCAAAAGATCTATGAGGAAGTGAAAAAAAATAATGAAAATAGAGTGAAGCTCAGAGATGGGGAATGCGTGTAATTACATACATACTAGTTGATTATGCAAATAATGTACATATTATGCTAACACCTGCGCGCACTATAATCTACTAAACAAATGTAAGAATTATTGAATAATCATATATCTATATATCATATTGTAAGCGGGCCTACTCTGGCTGATGTCCACCAGAGGGCGCCATCGCCAGAGTATTAGGAACTATTTCCGGCAATAGGTAATTGGGCATGGCCAACCTATATAAGGCCACGTCACTAGGTCAGGTTGTGAAGTATTGTTTACCTAAACCTTACTGAGCATGCATAAAAACCTTCTTCCTTGGATTACTGGCTTTTGACCTCTGAACTGTTTAAACGTTTACCCCTTGGATTTGTGTTTCAGATTTGTTTGTACTTGGCTCTAAGTATCGGACAATAAACTTTGTAACTCTAGCTGTGTATCTGCATTCATGGACTCGACTCATCACCCGGCGTCATCGGCGTCACAGAATACTTCACCGACAACGGGTCCAGCAGTCATCAGCTTGATGGAGGATCTTCTCTCAGCTCTCAACCTCCAGGCTCATGGCTTAAGGAATTTACAGGACCAGATAACTGCCATGGTCCACGCCACTGCGGCGCCCCAACCTGCTCCTCAAACAAACACACTCACCGCCTTGCCCGACAAATTCAACGGGGACCTCGAAAAAAGTGTCGGGGGTTTATCCAGAACTGCCGGACCATATTCGAGAACCAACTTCTAGGGTTTCCTAATGAGAAACGAAAGTGCGCGTGCCTGCTGTCTCTCTTAATGGGTCGCGGTTTGGACTGGGCCGCTGCGGTGTGGGAGATCGACCCAACCCGCCGATCTTCTTGCGACTACTTTTTTTCCCCAACTTCGGTGTTTCAGCAGGATATACCCATGAGACTTTTTCGTTTGAAACAGGGTGCCCAGTCCACAGCGGAGTATGCCATCACTTTCCACACTCTGGGGGCACAAAGTAGGATGTACGAGGTTGCGCTCAAAGCCCTATTTAAGGAAGGACTTAATGCCAACCTCCAAGCGGAACTAGTGTGCAGGGGCGAG
>JAOTRA010003739.1:0-10070 GCA_026260255.1 Pseudolaguvia tuberculata | reverse complement strand
TATATATATTATTTTTTTTCTTCACAAATCTTAGTGGGATTTAGTTCTGGACTTTGACTGGGCCATTCAAACATGAATACACATTCTTTGAACCAAACAATTGTAGCTCTACCTGTATGTTTAGGGTCAGTTTCTTGCTGGAAGGTGAATGTCCTTTTCAGTCTTTTAGTCTCTAACAGGTTTTCTTTCAGAATTGCCCTGTATTTAGCTCCAATCCTCATATTAACTCTGACCAGCTTTTCTGTTCCTTCTATAGAAAAGCAACCTCACTGAATTATGCTGCCACCACCATGTTTGGCAGTGGTTTTTTTTACATGTGTGTGCTGGGTTGATGATCAGTGTTACTCTTCTGCCACACATAGCATTTGCATTTAGGCCAAAAAATACAACTGATCTCATCTGAACAGAGCACCTTCTTCAACATGTTTGCTGTGTCCCCGATATGGCTTCGTATGTCTTTCTTTCAACAATGTCTTCTTTCTTTATAAAGGCCAGATTTGGGAAGTACATGGCTTATAGTTGTTGGACAGATTCCCATCTGAGCCAGGAATTTCTACACTTCCTCCAGAGTGACCATAGGCATCTTGGCTGCTTCCTTGAGCAGTGCTTCCTTAAACAATCTGTCAGTTTTGGTCGACGGCATGTCTTGGTAGGTTTGGTTAGGCCTATACCAGCTCACATAGGGCAAGAGGCAGGGGTACACCTTGGACAGGTGGCCAGTCCATCTCAGGGCTGCACATAGACGAACAACTTAAACTAACCTCTAGGCATCAACTATAGAAAACCCACCTAATCTAATCTTCTTTACCTATGATTGCTATCCTGGTGACCTGTTCAGGGTGCACCCTTGCCTTTGCTGGGATAGGCTCCAACAGACCTCCGTGACTCAGAATTATAGAGTAAGCGGGATAGAAGATGAATGAATGAGTTAATCAACCTAATGTGCATCTTTTTGGATTGTGAGAGGAAACCAGAGCTCCCTAGAGAAAACCTATGCATGCGCAGGGAGAATATGCTTTTTTTAGGTGAAACTTTCTTTGAGTATATAGGAAAGACAACCAAGGCAGTGCTGATGTGGCCAGAGCAAAGAGAAAATAATGCAACCACACAAAAGAAGTGTCTGCCAGCTTGTTTGCTTTTCCTCTCAAATTGAGTCGTTTTTCTGGAGCAGAATAGGCATGTCAGTAAGCTACAATTATTTGATGTTAATATACACTGACTAGTTAATTTACATTCAAAGTAGATTGGACTCATTGAAAGGTTGCCCCTATTTGTCCTCACAAACAAGATGTCAAAATGACAAAAATATATTTCAGGTCAGTACAGTTACAGGATCATAGTCACAGGATCATAAGTAAAATGTGTTTGCACTATATACATTCACAATTTTTTTTTTTACAAAATTATTTTATGTGTATGCTCTTTCTTCAGTATGGACATGATTTCAGGCCTGAGGCAGCTGAGAATAATGCAAAGAAGAAAAAGAAAGAAAAAGATTTGGATGAGCTGAAGAAAGAAGCAGCTCTGGTGTGAAAACTTTGTTTCTAATTTAGACAAGCATTAAACATGTAAAAAGCAGTGGATAGATGACACCTTGAATCTAACATTAAGAAGAGAAAATATATGTGTGCATTATTACAGGATGATCACAAGCTCTCTGTGGACGAGTTATCAGCTCGCTATGAGGTGGACCTGTTTAAGGTAAGATATATCATATTTCTGTTAATCAGTGTTCAGTTCATCAATATTATTTTAGTCTACGACTGTCATGACAGACTTTGATTGACCAGAGATTTATCTGGGCTGTGAACATACCCAATGCCAAAACTTATTAGACAGCGAATTAGGAAACACAGCTGAAACGCTGAGGACCTTGTGTTGTCTTAAGATTCTAATTAAGGTGATCACGTACTGAATAAATTGAAATGTGAACTAGGCTTATAGCAATTCTAATACCAGTTTCGATGTAAGGGTTAAAAAAATTTTACAATTATATATATTTAGTGGTCCTAGTCGATGTAACAGAACCCATCAAAACCAAACTTCAACGTCTCTCTAATAAAAGGAGGAATAATGAACTATATTTAGCCTATAGATGATTTTAAATTGTTTTATTTTATTTTTTAAATTTTTTTTGACTATGGTTTGTACTAATAAGCTTTAAAACTATTTTATTGTATTAAACGATTTCTCTTCTCCAGGGCCTGACCAATAAAAGAGCATTAGAGATCCTGGCACGGGATGGACCTAACGTCCTCACTCCTCCTCCAACCATCCCAGAGTGGGTAAAATTTTGTAAACAGTTATTTGGAGGGTTTTCCATCCTCTTGTGGACAGGTGCTGTCTTATGTTTCCTCGCTTATGGAATCCAGTTCGCAACTGAGGGGGAGCCAGCCAATGATAATGTAAGTGTAGTTCATTCAATCTTGTTTCTAACAAAAAGACAAGTAGTTGTGGAACTTGTTGGATTATTATTTATGAATTCTGTGTTAAAAATATTATTATTTATTAATCAGTGCTGAGTTTAGTTTTTAACAACAAATTGATATGTATTGAATTTGAAATGATTAAATTAACTAATTAGCTAATTGCTAATTGCAAACAACTATGATGTGAATGCAATACAACATACTGACCAATTGAATGTGCACAGATTTGTGCGACCAATTAGCATGTTGTACATGTGCATATGACCTCAACCATTAAAAAACAACAAAAAGAAAAACACAGTAAAGCAGGAGTATGTCTTCTTCCAATTCATTGGAATAATTAGCAAATTAAGACCAAAAATACACTCAGCACATAATATAGAATTATTTTGACTGCAAATTAACCAAACACCAAAGCAAAAAAGTACAATTTTAGAATTGTTTTTAGTTCTTACTTCATATATAATGTTAAAAACACCACGGACCTCATGTACAAAGTGTGATTAATAATAAAACATCGTGTTTAAACAACATGTGTGAACACCAAAAATGTATCAAAACTTAGTATGGAGAATTGGAGAATTGGAGAATTTCTTTGTACATACTTTCACGCCCCTCTTCTGTCACCGCCACACATATATATCCCAATTATCCAACTCCACCCTGTCTCCTTCCTTAAATATCTTTATTAAATACTGTTTGTAATGAGTCCCTTTGGCAAAATCTAATAGCACATAATTGGCAAAAGCAAACAAAACCTGGCGGTAGTACAGGGGTTAATGAACTTACAACCTTTAAACTGAGAGTTGCTCTAAATCTAACTAAATCGCAATTGCAAATCACAATATCTGTCCGAAAAATTACAATTAGATATTTTCCCTACCATTTTCCACTGCATTGTCTGCATGTGTTCAAAAAGGAACAAAAAGCTGGTAGACTCTCATGTGATTTTTTTTCCTCATTGTTTTTCTTTAAATTATTTAAACAAGATATTGTGTCACTTTGTTAGTTTGTGCTGATTTCTCAAATAGTTTAATTAATCATTATTATTTTTGGTTGCATTTCTGTTATTCTAAATGTAACTTGTGTTAGCTTGTGTTAACTAGGTTCCAAATGTAGAAATTTTGATGAAAAAGGTTTCACTGCAGTTTTTAATGCTACTTCAAGTTAGTGACATGTTTAGACATTAAACCATACTTTTACTTAAAAACCACTAACATTAAATTAAATCTGTTATATCAATACTGAACATCTTTAATTTACTCATTTTTAATACAGTTATATTTGGGAGTGGTCCTGGCTGCTGTCGTTATCATCACTGGTTGCTTTTCTTATTATCAAGAGGCCAAAAGTTCACGCATTATGGACTCATTCAAAAACATGGTGCCACAGGTGAGAGTAAGATCTCCTCCATCTTAATAATTTATTGATAACACTGGCTGTGCTTTTTGTGTGATGATAAGTTTAAATTTTATGGTGTTTCTAGCCAGTACACTAGTTGACAAATGCTACAGCAAAATCGTTGAATCTTCATGTAATATAGAGAACATAAAAAAATATCCACATTAGCAGCAAGTTATTTAATTTAAAAAAGTGTTGCGATTGTTCTATTTTAGTTTGACCATTCAAGCAACTCTTAATAATGCAACATTGTATTAACTTAATAATAACCTAATAATATTGTATTAAATTACTTGTAAAATGTTTATGATAAGTAATAAAAATGTAGAAATTGAATGTAATATTTACCTTTTATATGTTTATTTAAAGAATGAATGACACCTTAGTAAATCATTTTTGTATGTATAAATAGTAGGATTTATAAATTATGTCAAAATATACAGTAGTATTCAGAAATATTCTAGATTTCATAGAGGAAAAAAAGGTCAAACGAATTTTGAAATGTTTCAAAATTCTTATTATAAGCTAATCAGAAAGGATAAGAATAAAATAAATATATTAATTAAATATACAAATATTCTGCTTATTTACCGCATACACTTCTGCATTTGTTCCATTTACTTATTTTAACCAGAAAGTGTTATAGTAAACATATTTAAAAAAATTTATTAATGTATGGAACATCAATAATGTTGTTTCTTGTCAACAAGTTTGATTGGTAGAGTGGTGTTTTGTGAGTGAGTAAATGTTGTGTAATTGCACTAGGACAGTATATTCAATTCTGTCTGATCGCCATACGAGGGTGAAATGTTCCGGGTTAATGGGTGAAGGCACCATATTTAAGTTAGCGGTGTGCTATGCTCAATGCAAAGTATTGTTTGTCTACTTGACCTTTATAAGCCTTTGACTGATTATCCTATATTTAGTTACTGACTTTGTCTGTTTCCCTGTTTGTCTGCCTTTACTTTCTACCTGCCTGTGTACCGACAATTTGCCTGCCTGACTACTTCTATTAAAAGAAGTATATTTATAAAGCTACTAAGGTGTGTTCTTGCCAAGGTGTATGCTTCGGACTGTGGTGTTGGGGCTGTGTTGTTTCAGAGACAAGGCTTACGTGCAAAATTACATTGCTGTGGCTTCTTCTCTCACAAACTAACCCTTGCTGAAAATCATTATGTTGTCAGAAACAAAGAATTGCTGGCTATCAAGGAAGCTTTAGTGGTGTGGTGAGGTGACACTGGCTGGAGGGCAGTGTTCACCAATTTATCGTACTTAAAGCCATCATAATTCAGAAAAATTCAGAATTCATCACAATTCATCACATTTTAGAAAAAGAACATCATACCAACTGTAAAATATGGTGGTGGTAGTGTGATGGGGCTGTTTTGCTGCTTCAGGACCCGAAAGACTTGCTGTGATAAATGGAACCATGAATTCTGCTGTCTACCAAAAAATCCTGAAGAAGAACGCCCGGCCGTCTGTTCTTGACCTCAAGCTGAAGCAAACTTGGATTCTGCAGCAAGATAATGATCCAAAACATACCAGCAAGTCCACCTCTGAATTGGCTGAAGAAAAACAAAATGAAGAGTGGAGTGGCATAGTCAAAGTCCTGACCTGAATCCTATTGAGATGCTGTGGCATGACCTTAAAAAGGCGGTTCATGCTCGAAAACCCTCCAACGTGGCTGAATTACTACAATTCTGCAAAGATGAGTGAACTCAAATTCCTCCACAGGTCTGTAACAGACTCATTGCAAGTTATTGCAAACGTTTGATTGCAGTCGTTGCTGCTAAGGGTGGCTCCACTAGTTATTAGATTAACACTCTTTCTCACAGGGCCATGTAGTTTTGGATTTTTTTTCCCCTTAATAATAAACACTTTTACTTAAAAACTGTCTTTTGTTTTTACTCATGTTATCTTTGAATAATATTTAAATTTTTTGATGATCTGAAACATTAAAGTTTGACAATCATGAAAAAGATTGGAAAACACTGTAGATTCATGTTCCGTCTGAAATGTCACATACTCAGTATTAATGTCATTCTTTAACTTTAAGTTAAGATACAATTGTAACAGACGTGCTATAGGCAGAGATGAATCCATAATGCAGTAGATAAACAGGCGTTTATTGGGAAAAGGGAAGAGGAAGGCAAACAGTCCAAAAGAGTAATCCAAAAAATGCAGAAAAGGGTCAAATATCCAAAAGTCACAAATATCATAAACATCAACGCTTAGCAAGGCCTAGGGCAACAATACTTCGCGATGAGCCTTTGAAGGACACCTGCTTATATAGGTGGACCACGCCCAAAATGGCCGCCATCGGGATTGAACTCTAAAATTCGGGCGAAGGCGCCCTCTGCAGGCGGTCCTCCTAAGGCACAGTTCTTACAGTATCCCCCCCCTAGGAACGCCTCCTGGCGGTCTTCTGGGATGCCCCCTGAGGCATGGACCTGGAAGGGACGGGTGACGAGCGGGGAAGTCCTGCACGAGTGATGGATCGAGGATGTCAGCAGCGTTCACCCAAGACTGCTCCTCAGGACCATAGCCCTCCCCAGATACTGCAGACCTCCTCGACGCCTTCTAGAACTAAGGATCTCCCATACAGCGTATGCCAATCCATCCTTCAGTTCGATGGGGGCAGGAGGCTCGGACCGAGAAACGTTGGGACCTGTACCAGGTAGGTAGGGCTTGAGGAGAGACACATGAAAGGTGGCGTGAACACGCATGTGTGCAGGCAACTGTAGTTTATACGTCACCTCATTAACTTGACTAATGATCTTGAAAGGCCCAATGAATCTAGGGCTGAGCTTCTTGCTGGGAAGCTTGAGGCGGAGGTATCGTGTGGACAACCATACTCTGACTCGGAAGGTAGGCTGGGGCTGGCCTATGTTTATCCAATTGCCTCTTCTGGGAATTCACCGCCCGACCAAGCCGTACATGAGCCTCCTCCCAGACCTTCGAGCTGCGCTGGTACCTGTCCTCCACAGATGGCACGCTAGATGGCTCACCGGTCCATGGGAACAGCGGGGGCTGGTACCGTAGAACACACTGAAATGGTGTTAGTTGGGTGGAGGAGTGGCGGAGGGAGATTTGCGCGTATTCTGCCCAGGGCAGGAATTCATTCCAGCGGTGTTGCTTCCGTGAGCAGTAGGACCGCAAATACCGACCCAATTCCTGATTTAGGCACTCTGCTTGACTGTTGGACTGAGGATGATACCCAGAGGTTAGACTCACATTGATGTCCAAGCGCTTACAGAACTCCACCCAAACTCTAGACGTGAACTGGGGGCCCTGGTCAGAAACGATATCCTCAGGCAGTCCGTAAATTATAAAAACTGGTTAGTGGTCTCAGTAATTGAAAAGCTGGTTAGTGGTCTCAGTAGCAGATGGCATACCTTGAAGGGGGATCAGCCGGCAGGACTTTGAAAAACGGTCGACCATGGTTAATATGGTAGTATGACCTCCAGAGGCTGGCAGATCTGTGACGAGTCAATGGTGCGACCATGGCCTTTGAGGAGTGGGTAGCGGGTGCAGCAAGCCCTCAGGAAGGTGCCTGGGCATCTTGGCTTGTGCGCACAGGACTCCACGAATGCATGCACATCTTCTCTCATACGAGGCCACCAATAGCTGTCCTGCAACATCTCTTGGGTTCTACGAATACCTGGATGCCCTGCACTCAAAGAGGTGTGTGCCCAAGACGTTGCCTGAATTCTGCATGTACGTAGGTCTTACCGGCAGCGGAACCTCGGGGCAGCGCACTCTGTACATTAGCTTCTCGAATGTCCTTTTCCAGGTCCCACAGCACTGGGGCGACTATGATGCTGGGGTCGAGTACTGGCTTTGGGGCGTCGTTCTGTTCGATGGGGTCATACCTCCGTGAGATATTGTGGATCTGATGCGTGAACTTACTTTACAGCCGGTCTTGAGGGTAAGAGAGGGGCATACCGCACAAAGATGACCTTGTTGTCCACAATATAAACACAGCCCCAGTTGTTTGCGGCGCCTATTTTCAGCGGTGGTCAGCTTATAGGCTCCGATTTGCATGGGCTCGCTCAGGGCTGAATGGGCATAGCGGGAGCTGACACTTCAGGGAAGAGGAAGGCAAACAGTCCAAAAGGGTAATCCAAAGAGTGGTCAAAAATGCAGAAAAGGGTAAAATATCCAAAAGTCACAAATATCATAAACATCAACGCTTAGCAAGGCCTAGGGCAACAATACTTCGCGATGAGCCTTTGAAGGCCACCTGCTTATATAGGCGGACCACGCCCAAAATGGCCGCCATCGGGATTGAATTCTAAAATTCGGGCGAGGGCGCCCTCTGCAGGCGGTTCTCCAAAGGCACAGTTCTTACAACAATGACATTTACCAAATTACATATCTGAATTTTAATTGCCTTATTCTTTTAGCTATACAGCAAAGAGATCAAAATATATAAATATTTTTAAATAACAAAAGTTGACCTATTATAAAAGAAAATAAATTCCATTTTTTTCTTCATGTGTAAAAGTACAAAAAGTGTTTGTTATAAAACCTGAATGTGCATTTTGTTTCCTCTCACATGGCAGTTTAACTTAACAGCTACAAATTTAGATATTTAGTTAGGACAGCAGGCGCTTGCCAAAACATGGATAGAGTAGCATACATGCCATAGCATGATATTTTTAAATGAGACATATGCTGACTGATGTAATTTGTCATGAACACTGATATTTTTTTACATTATAGCCTGTAAATAATATTTTAACTATTCCTTGAAAGGCTTATTGAAAAGACTCGCCCCTTTGTAAAATGTTTTATTTTTAATGTCATTGTTCTGACAAATTTTATTGCTGATCATGAAATGGCTTATATGACAAAACCAACCAAATGGAATGTGACTAAGTCATATTTGATAGTAATTTCCTTTTTTATCTTTCACTGTTTAAAGCAAGCTTTAGTGATACGTGAAGGGGAGAAGAGGCAAATCAATGCAGAGGAGGTGGTTCTGGGAGATTTGGTCGAGATAAAGGGGGGGGATCGCATTCCAGCTGATCTACGCTTCATCTCCTCCAGTGGCTGCAAAGTAAGAAAGACAATGAGAATAAATGTCTTTACTGACATCAAACTTATTGTGATTAATAGAAAAAACACTAGACATTTAACATATATATTTAAATATCCTGTAGTTTTTTAGTATTGTATTTATCACTATTCCTTTACGTGGATGCCAAAAGCAACAATGTCTAATTATATCATAAAACTTCCTTTGCTGCTTCCTCTATATTTTGTTTAAATATTAAAAGATTAAAAGACTTAATATTGTAAAGATTTTGAATTGTCACATTTAATCACAGCACATAAACACATAAAATGTATTTTACATTGGATGCCCTTCCTAACGTAACATTTATCCGGGCTTGGGACCGGCACTAAAGATGCACTGGCTTGTGCTACCCTAATGGCTGGGGTTTTATGAGCTATTTAGACTCACAAATCCACCTAATGTGCATGTTTTTGAACTGTGGGAGGAAACTGGAGTAACCCAAGGAAACCCACGCAAGCGTGGGGAGAACATGCAAACTCCGCACAGAAAGATCCCCGACCCAAGAATCGAACCCGGGACCTTCTTGTTGTGAGGTGACCATGCTATCCACTATGCCATCGCGCCGCCTGTAAACTCTGTATTGATTATAATGATCCAAAATAAACATTAATGAAATTAGACACTGAATCATAAACAATCACTGATCAACAATTGAGTGTTGTGAAACAGGCAACCTTTAGAACCGCAATATTGCAACATTCCTACTGTACATCACAACACTGATTATGCTGATCATTCATTCATTCATTCATTCATTCATTCATTCATCTTCTTACCCGCTTAATCCCTAATTCGGGGTCACGAGGGTCTGCTGTGCCTATCCCAGCACACATTGGAAGATTGGCGGTAGTACACCCTGGATGGGTTGCCAGTCCATCGCATTATGCTGATTATTACTATAAATATTTTAAAAAAGAGCACACAAACAACTAAATATATTTTACTGCATACACACTTCTATTTTTGGTCCTGAAGGTGAGGGAAATTGTTCACACATTAACTCCACACAGGATTTCAGTGGAATCAACATTCTACTGCAAATCCTTGGTATTTTTTTAAAAACACTGATTATGTAACTGCAAACCCAGACATTAGGGTTGCACAAGCCAGTGCATTCTTAGTGCCGGTCCCAAGCCCGGATAAATGGGGAGGGTTGC
>JAOTRA010003729.1:0-10070 GCA_026260255.1 Pseudolaguvia tuberculata | reverse complement strand
GTGTGTGTGTGTGTGTGTGTGTGTGTGTGTGTGTGTGTGTGTGTGTGTGTGTGTGTGTGTGTGTGTGTGTGGAAAAGACAAGACAATGAGAGAGAATTCACCTTGAGATGATTCAGGCTTCCTTGCAATGATCGCAGGTATGTGAGAACCTGTCTGCTGATACCGCATAAGCTCTCAGCCGAGGTTGATGAAAACCTCAGGCTGATACCAGAGTCAGCAGCACAGCCGCTGGTAAGACCCAACTCCCTCCTCCTGTACTGAACGCCATCATCAGTCCTGCTCTCAGAGCCTTCGAGCACTAGATACCCTGCTTCATTTATATAAACACACACAAATGCAAGCCTAGTAGTGTCAGCACTATACGATGCTACTGTACATTTCCCAATATTTTAAATGATTAGAATTCCTCAGTTAATCCTCATATTTGAGGCCAAATCTTGTGTAGAAACACATTAACTCACCATAGTCTTCAGCACCTTCATAAAATCCTGTGTCCCCAGATGAAGCGTCTTGGGTCCTACATGATGTACGCAAAGAGGTTGTCCTGAAGAGACGACGACCCAGCCGCTCTTCGCCATTCTGGGTCATCAGCTGACTTACCAGTAACTGCTTTAAAGCTGCCACTAAAACAGAAAACAGAAATTAACTCAACACAAACAGATTAGTTGCAGAAAATAATGAATCCATGCAAACACTCAGAATTTTGAGTATTGTGCTTTGCTCTAAATTTAGATTTTAATCCATTTTTTGTCTGTTCTGTCTAAACAGTACAAAAGTTAAATAAATATTATTTTAAATCACTTATTTTTCAGTACATGCTGTATATTCGTTTATGTGAGTGGTTAAATGCTAAAAATATTAACACATTTTCTGAAAGTCATTTAACGGCTATAAAAAAAGAACAAAGTAATTATGAGATTATGCAGTGACACTAAATGTTCAAATAAGTCTTTGGTCCCGAATGGTACTGGTAAAACTTTTACTGAACATGAGGTGTTATTGGTTAAACATTCCTTGGGTTGACATTTTCTAAGCAAAGATATAACTAGTCAAACTTTCTCAAGGCATGAAATGGACTAGACAAACTTTCTTGAAACTAGTTACATTTGTTAGGGCATGGATGGAACTGTTCAAACTTTCTCTGAGTATGAATAGCAATGGTCAAATTTTCTGTATAAATGGGACTTAAACTTTTTTAGAGCATAGATTGACTAGTTCAACTTTCCATAGGCATGCATGGGGCTAGTTAAACCTTCTTTAGGCCATGATTGGACTAGTCAAACTTTTTTTGGACATGAATAGAATGGGTCCAACATTCTATAGGCATAGACAGAACATGTCAAACTTTTCTCTAAACATGGATAGGATGGTTATGAATGTGATTAGTCTTAGTCAGGTGAAACCCGTGTGGGATTGGACACACTTTTTTCTTGGATGTGTTTAATTAAAATTGAATCAAACATTTTGTAGTAAAATATCAACAATGACCTAATATTTTTGTGGGAGTGGGACAGATCCTTGTTTCTCAAGGAGCAGGTGAGATTAGTGAAACCTTCTGTAAGGATACCGGCAACCGTGATGGTAAACATTTTGTAGAAGCAGGGGACGAACCTGCAGTCAGTAGTGTCTGCAAAAGTTCAGATATTACTTACAGGTTTTCAGAGCTTCGTCAGCTATGCATGAAGAAGACTGAAACTCTGCCTCACAGACATTTGCCAGCTCCGCTTCAGGGTAACTGCATTCATCTTGGTCATGTGCTGGAGTTTGCACCTGTTCCTCATTGTTGGAGGCAGGATCAGATATAGAATGGTTGGCTTTACCTAAAATTACAGTGTCCGGACCACACAAAAAAGATAATTAAACAGTGACTATTAGAATCAACACAGGGAACAAAAAGCTGCAGCTACCTGAGGCTTGAGCAATACTGGCACATTCACGCTCTGGTGATTTTGCAACTTTGCCAACTCCATCTCTCTCTCCTCTATAAAAGTACAGTTTAAACTACAGGTTAAAAGATAAATTTTATTTGGAGGGAAAAAAAGGTTTTGGTTGTTGTGCACTTGGGCTCAGTAGCTCGAATAAAGTAATGGGAAGAAAGGAAGTGCCCATACACAGACTGATGCAGAGGGATGACACTGTGTGGCCTGGACTTCATTGCTTCTGCTCGCTGAATGATATGCCTTTGCCATCTAAGTGAGAAAGAATAAATGAGAAAATGAAGGGTGGGGGTTTTGCTTCAAAAAATGTAATGGAGAAAAGATGATGCAGAAAATGAAAAGTGAAGAAAATAAGACAAGAGTTTAGAAATAGATACTTACATTCTCTGCTCAGACACCGTCTGGGCCATTAGTTCATAGATCTGCGCTCCATTATCCGACATGGAGAGCACAAAAAAGGACCTGTTGTCTGTTTAAGGAAGGAAGTAGAATCTTAATTGGCACCATTACATGCTTCAGGTTGTGTCTACCTCTTTATGAGTGTGGTTAAAAGAGCTTACCTGTGGCCACTGAGCGCACCAGTACAGTATTGAGCTTGATTATCGGACTGAAGATATGCTGTATGTCAGATGAGCCTGCACGGTTCTTACTGTGGCATTTTAAAATAAGTCTCTCGTCTTGCTTTTGCAGCAGCACCAAAATGTCATCCAAAAGCAGTGTGTATAACTCTAAAACACACACAGCCATGGCCAAACTAAATCATTAAATATTACAAATATCCTACAAATACTATCAACTATCATATTAAACAGACTAGAAAAATAGTCATTGCTCCATACCAACAGTCTTGTCCTTATTCAGTTTCCATGTTAGGGAACCTTCGTGTGTTAATTTTCTCTTGGTAAGATCTAAATTCTAGGGGAAAAAAGATTTAAGTATTTATAGCATATTTATGATATGAAAAATTTGAAAAAAGAAAAAAAAGATCAAATATGGCGGTGAAGTTGGTAGCATGCAGCGGTCGCTTTGGGTTCAAACTGTGGTGTTCATGTTCATTCATGTGTATTAGTATTTCAGACAGCATGGAAGGAGAGCCTCCTGGCTTATAAGAAAGCTCCTAGTGAGGCCAGATCAACCAACCTCTCCTCCCTTATAGAGAATAACAGGAATAATCCCAGGTTCCTGTTTAACACTGTAGCTAAATAAACTAGGAATCGGACCACCACTGACATCTCCACAGCTACAGCCTGCAGTAGTGGGGACTTCAGGAACTTCTTTGACGTCAAAATTGTTAAGATTAGGCAAACAATTCAGACTGCTAAGATAGTTCCCTTAACTAGTTCAGATGATTTAGAATGTGCTACACTCTTAGAGAAATGCTGTCCCATAGAAGAGACTAGTTAATTTCACTCATCTCTTCTGCAAAAACAACCTGTATATTAGATCCGATGCAAACTCAATTCTTTAAGCAAGTGAATTCGTCTGTAACAGAACCCCTACTGAAAATAGTTAATACTTCGTTCAGCAGTGGGTATGTCCCTAAATCGTTTAAATTAGAAGTGATAAAACCACTAATTAAGAAACCTGACCTCGACCCTAGTAAGGTGTCAAATTACAGGCCAATATCGAATCTTTCTTTTATTTTGATAATCTTAGAAAAAGTAGTAGCACAGCAACTATATTCGTATCTACACCAAAATAACATTTCTGAACTTTATCAATCAGGTTTTAGGTCTTATCACAGCACTGAGACAGCACTTGTCAAACTAGTAAACGATCTGCTATTGGATCTTAGTGCAGCTTTCGACACTATAGACCATAACATTCTCCTAAATAGATTAGAGAAGATAGTGTGGCCCTTGTCTGGCTCAGGTCCTATTTAACAGACCGCTATCAGTTTGCAGATTTAAATGACGACCACTCGACGTGCTCATGCCTTAAGTATGGGGTTCTCTAGCGCTCGGTGCTCGTTCCCCTACTATTTTCATTGTATATGCTCATTATATATCTCACTTTAACATTAGGTGGTATGTCTGTAACATCAAGTGCAACAGTCAAAGACTTGGGTGTGATTCTAATCTTTCATTTGATGCCCATATAGATAATATTAATAAAATAGCATTCTTTCACCTTAGGAATATAGCTAAAATTAGGAATATTCTGCCACTAAATGATGAAGAAGAACTAGTTCATCACGGTCAGGCTTGATTATTGTAACGCTCTGCTTTCTGGATGTCCAGCAAAGCTTATAAATTATATATAATTATAGATTAATTTCAGCTGGTTCAAAACGCAGCAGCGAGAGTCCTTACTAAGACCAAGATATGCGAACATATCACCCCTGTTCTATCCACGCTGCATTGGCTCCCGGTGAGATTCTGTATAGATGTTAAAATACTACTTTTAACCTATAAAAGCGCTAAATGGTCTCGCACCTCAGTACCTTAGTGAGCTGGTGGTTCCCTATGTTTCGCCACGCCCACTTCGATCAAAGGATGCGGGCTGTCTGTCAGTGCCAAATATAAATAAAGTTACAGCAGGAGCAGAGCTTTTTCATATAATGCCCAAAAGTTATGGAACAGTCTACCAGTTTATGTCCAAGAATCAGACACAGTCTCAATATTTAAGCCTAGATTAAAGACCCATTTATTTAGTCAGGCATTTAAGTTTTAGTCCTCTTTACATAAAGGAGCATAAATGTTGAGTATCTGATGCTGTTTGGATGCTGTCCTCCACACTCACCGATCACTCAGTTGTCTTTGGTGGTGGTTTGGTGCCTTACATATCAGGGATCCCTCATGTCTGGGCCTCCCACTGGTTCTCCTATTAGTTAGGCGGTGCTAGTTAACCTCAATACCATTTATACAGTATATAACCATTTTTTATATAACCAGCCCCCCCTTTGTTGAGGTATACGTGCCGCCCCACCGCGTTGGATCCGGAGCTTTGTATCAGCTCGCATTTTGTATCAGCTTGTATTTCCGCGACGACCTCGGACGTCACCTCATTTCCAGCCACCAGAACTGTTTTCACTAACTCACACATACACACTTATACATTAATTTTTGTTCAACCCAAATGAGGATGGGTTCCCTGTTGAGACTGGTTCCTCTCAAGGCTTTTTTCTAATCCCACTCTTTTTCCTTCCACTGTCTCCCCGGCTTGCTCATCAGGGACAAACTCATCATTCATCCTGTAAAGCTGCTTTGAGGCAATGAGTTTTGTAAAAAGCGCTATACAAATAAAATGGAATTGAATTGAATGTGGACGACACTATTAAGGCTGGAAAATCATGCAGCAACCAGTGCTCATCATCATCATCATCATCATCATCATCATCATCATCATGTATATAGCCAGTGTATGTATAGCCATTGGTTGTGAGAAATGTGAGAAAATTAATAGGTTAATATTTTGGAAGATTACAGGACAAATAAAATCGGTTTAGTTAAGTGTTTGTTAATACCATATAATATTATTACATTGCCACGTTTCTCTCCATATGAAAGCCTTTCTTTGCAGTTACAGTTTGGCATTTGGCAGACTCTCTTATCCAGAACGACTTACATTTGGTCTCTTTTTTACAACTGAGCAATTGTGGGTTAAGGGCCTTGCTCAAGGGCCCACAGTGGTTGCTTGGTGGATGTGGGAACTGAACCCCGGTCTTTCTGGTATTAAACAGTAGGCTACCACTTCCAATTCTTAGGTATGGTTTTCTGTGTAACTTGTGCCAGCTTGAAAGATCTGAATTATTTTCAGGTTTACACTGTGAATTTCAACCAAACTCAGTTTAGCAAGACTTACCTTAAGCTCGGAAATAAGCGCATTCTCACTTTGCTTCAGAGACGAAAGGTCCAGACGTCTTTGGTAGTCTTCCAGGTGCTGAAAATTTTATAGCAGCACAAATGCATTTTAACAAAAAACACCAACAAAAAACTTGTACATTTTCACAGTAAACATACTTGATGTTGGATAGAAAATTATTCTATTGGTCGGACAGAACTGTCGTAAAAATACATGAGGCACAATATTCTATCAAGTTGTTTGTTTTAAAATTCTACGTTCGTGTTGCTTTATCTATGTAACTATATCTGATTTACTCATTGCGATAATGTCACATGACATAATTTTTCATTATAATTGCCATTCAATTACCCTCAATGAGCTTCGTTTCATACATCCAATCGGTCATATTAGTGTAAATCATTGACTCTTTCCATTTTTAAGTAGCCCAGATTAATGTCAACTAACCCAAAATGATGACTACAATAACCATCAACCACATCCTGTTACTATGCTGAATGTTTTGATATAACATCACTTCATATCACTACAACACCCATTACGCATTTCCCTATACTATTTACGTTAATGAAAGAACAGGTCAATTTGAGCTTCCATAACTGAAAGTAAAAAATTATGAACGCTTAGAAAAGTCATAGCACACAAAGCCTGTATAGACTGAACAAAAGCTCTTTGAGGAGTAGCGTCTACAAATTAAACATTTCAGAAGAATCTTTAGTTAAGAAAACAGTTTAGTTAGTTCATAGTTATTACCTGTTTATTTTCTGCCTCTTTGACTGCCTGGTTAACGTGTTTCAGGATCTTTCGGCAACAATCAGCTGCTTTCCTCACCTTGTCTTTCTCCTCGGAATCACCTGGAAGCAGACAGCAGAGATCTGTTGTTTAAGGACAATCAGACTTGTCAAGTGTCTAATTTTTTTTTTAATCGCACATGAACAGAGCTCATTCCCAGACTTTTACAAGAAGACAATGTTAGAATTTTTTTTACAAATGTCCATTTTACACAAGTTTATTTCATCATTTAAACGCTACAAAATAGACTTGTTAATTAAACTCTGCATTAAGATTAAAAAAATAGTGCATTTGTAATTGGGAATTGCCTGAATATTAGCCAGTGCTGTGTTAAATAATTTTCAGTACAGGGAGATGTGATAGAAAAGACTGCATGTGTGTTTGTAAGTCCTTTGGCAGCCCTTCCCAGGGCTGGCAGTCAGAACGGAGTATGAGGCCAGAGGAAGGACAGAGCAATCACTCACACTGCTCTAAATGCATCACACCATACCCAGGGACATAGTACAATACACAAAGGGCCATAAAGCTGCATCGAAATTAGTTTGCTTGGAAGCACGGGTGTCTGTCTCTCTTTGAATGACATAAGTGTGCAAATGAGAGAAAAATCTAACTTAGGTATGAGAATAATTCTAATTATTATAAAAGAACACCTCCTGTTGCGTCACTTCCTGTTTGCGGTGCTGAGCAGTTTGTAAGTATAGTTCTGTGATCTTTGCCTAATTTTTGAATTCTTATATTAGTTTCTTGTAATTTTATCAACAAAATGCAAGGACTTTTTATACATGTAGAAAAATAGTCAGGCTCCAGTTCTGGTTTTAAAGCATTGCAGCAGGTCAATTGGTGACTGTGAGACAGTATCATCGCATGTCAAAACACCAAACTTTAGTTCCAACCAAAACATCACACAGGTTCTCTTCACTCACTAATACACTTAGCTTAAAAACGTGATGGAAACGCTATAGTTTTTCTTGAAATTTGGCACACAGTCTTAGAATAGGCATTAAGTGGAGCCGAGGTTAGGAAGCAGACAAGACTGGACAACCGTCTGCTAGCCTCACATAATCCAGCTAATTTATAGCACATAGAGACTCTCTCGCCAAAATATTACACTATAGGTGGAGGAATGCTGAGGATGGAGGTGCCGGGCAGGAAGAAAAAAGGAAGACCAAGGAGGAGATTTATGGATGTGGTGAAGGAAGACATGCAGGTAGTTGGGGTGAAAGAGGCAGATGTAGAGGACAGGGTAGAGAAGAGAAGAGTGTTCCGCTGCGGCGACCCTTAATGGGATCAGCCAAAAGGAGAAGACGAAGAGACTGTGCATTTGTCCCAAACCAGAAAATACAATAAACGAATTAGAAACAATTTAATCGAAAAAACAAATGACGGTTTATTAAATATTAGGTTATAAGTATGCTAGTTGTAAAACAGTTGGATCAGTTTTACCATTAAATAGTAAATCTGTTTTATAAGTAATCTTTCTGATTTCTCCCAATTCCTAAGTATATCCATTAGGAATTATGATGTAACAGGAATATGGCGTTATTTTGTTCTTTTACACTTAAGAAAGATTAAGGAAAACGGTTTGGCACTGTGGTATAAAGAACACTCGCACTAAAGAGAGTGCAGCTGGAGGAAAAACTAAACTAGAGATATTTTTTTGCAGAAATGCATTAACTAACATAACTAATAATAAAGCATTAATACATTCTGACATTAACCAACACAGCACACTAATGATGACGTTATGAACTACTTTAACTCCAAGATTACAGATAAATATAAATCATAACCATACAACATAATGATGCAGTATCACATCAGCTACTAAAAGAGGTGTTTCCAGAAGTCTTAGGTCTGCTTCTGAATGCTACTAATTAATTATTGTCATGAGGATATGTCTTCATAACCTTTAACATTAATTGGTTGTTATTAAGCCTCTCATTAAAAAAAATTACAATTTGATCCCAAAGATCTATTTAATTACCAACTGATCTCAAACCCATTTCTGCCTAAGATACTTGAAAAGGTTGTAATCATCACAATTAAAAATTTCTTCATAGAGAGAAATGGTATCTGAGAGGATTTGCAGTCAGTCCTATCGTAGTACTTATCCTGTTTTAATTAGACTTACAAATGATCTGCTGCTATCAGCTGATAATGGTTGTCTACCCTTATAAGTGCTATTGGGCCTCAGTGCAGCCTTTAACACTGTCTACTACAAAAAAAAATTTTAATAGATAAAACGTTGTTGACATCAGTAGAAGAGCATTAGTGTATTATAAATCATATTACAATCACCATTAAATTGTAGCAGTAAATGAAAAGGTATCATATCGCACGCGAATATATTATATAGTACCCCAAAGTTCAGTTCTTGGGCCTTCATTTTTCATGCTATACAATGTACACCCATAGGAAATATTATTAGGAAACCTGGTATTATCTTTCACTGCTATGCCATTGATAGCTGTATCTCTTCACAGTCTGGTAAAGATTACCAGTTTGCAAAGCTAACTGAATGCATAGCCAATATAAAAAAAAACGGGATGACAAATAATTTCTTATTACTAAATCCTGGAGCCTCTGCATGCAATCCAGATGACTGCCTAACACTTGGCTGTTCTGTAAGTGTTGTTTAGGAAATTTGATATGTGGCTTTCAAAGGAAAGACTTATCAAAAACCATACCAAAACTGCATTTTACAAATTGATGTCTTCCAGTTAGGGCGACGCGGTGGCGCAGTGGTGTGCATGGTCGCCTCACAAAAAAAAGGTCCCGGGTTCGATTCCCAGGCCGGGGTTCTTTCTGAGTTTGCATGTTCTCGCTGCGTTTGCGTGGGTTTCCTCCGGATACTATGGTACTATATGTACAAATACATGCAGATTAGGTTGATAGGTGATTCTAAATTGCCCACACTGTAAACCCGAATGTTGTAACTAATTAATTGAACTGAATTGTATTAACTTATATAACTTAAATAATTACAATTAGTTTATTTTAATTAACTTTATTAATTTATTAACTAGTATTTAGAACTTTTTCCTATTTATGAGTTTGTAAAAATGAAGCCTAGTTAAAAGTAAGTTGAAAAATACTGTTTTACACAAAATGTCTCTTTAAAGTTTTATTAACTCAAAATCTTTCAGCCTTGTGATTTTATGTATGACGTCATCCAAGTTCACGTAAACTGTTTTTCCCCCGCTCATGATTTGTTCCTTCCAAGATGGCGGATCGGCCTCACTTCAAATATCCAAATATACAAATCCAATATACACTTGGCTAGAGAAAGTGTTCGAATCCGGAGATAACTTTCAGTGTCAGTGAGATCTTTGAAGAAATTAAATGTAGGATTATTTTATATTTGATTTTACGGTGACTGTGACGGAACCGTCTTAAAATTACACTTATTATTGGCTATTTTAGCGCAAACATTTTTTGTTGTACTGCATGCTAATACTATTTGCATCGAGTCAAATAAAGTCTTTTGACAGTGTATATATATTTTATATACTGCATGGAAAAAAACTTGTTATATAT
>JAOTRA010003721.1:0-23524 GCA_026260255.1 Pseudolaguvia tuberculata | reverse complement strand
ATTTTGTACCAGCTGCTACACCTTTTGCTTTCTGTCTGTCTTGCAGGTGAGCGCGTTTTAATGGGTTATCGCTTCTCGGCCTTTTGGCTAAGATCAAGTGTAATATCTACGCTATGCAGAGAGGAGGTGACATTGGACCGGCCCGAGTGCCGCGGCTTCGTAACACGGTGAGGATCACCTTGAAAGCAGATGTGGCGGCGGAGATAAAGAAACGCTTCGGATGGGACTGGATCGTGGTGAAAATTCTGCGGGACCTGTGTGAGACGCCTGCTTCCAAGATTTTACGGCGGCTGGATTCTTTGACCTGACCTTCACCGAGCATAAGAACTGCTCAGCATTCTTTGGTCGGTGCTCCCAGCATCTGCAGTAGGAGGCTCTCCGGGGTTTATGCCTGGTCCCGCTCTTTGTAATGGAGGAGGTCTTCATTACGATCAACCTCTACAACCCGTTTGTATCGGACGATAACATCCGGGCATTCCTGAGCCACTACTGTTCCTCTGTGTCGGCTGGAGAGAGGATCCGAGGGCGCTACGGGATCTGAAAGAATGCGGAGGTTCCGTGCAATGCTGCGCACCGACCCTGATGCGCCGGGGGGCCTGCTTCATCCACCAGGGAGCTTCTCCATTGGCCCACACTGGGGCTTTCTCCATTACCCAGGCCAGCTGGTCTACTGCCAGAGGTGTGGTGACTTAGGCCACACAAAGGCTTCCTGCCCTGGACAGAGGTGCCACTCATGCGGGGCGGACTCCCACAGCACTGCTAGCTGTGGCGCTCGAAAGACCTGCAGTCTGTGTGGAAGCGAGGCCCACCTCTACTGTGGTTGCCCAACGAGGCAAAAGACATTTGCAAGCCTATTTGCAGACAACTTTGGCAAAGAACCAGAGGAGGCTGGGCCTAGCACAGAAACTGCAGTGCAGGCCAGGGCCAGCCCAGCAAGGCCCAGAGGAGCAAGCAACCGGAACACAGCTGGAAAATCTGCAGGAGAAGGCTGCCCCAGCTCAAAGTACATCAGCAGAAGCCCACCTGGAAAGTGAAACACCTGAGACACTGTATGAGGAACCACCCTTCATTCTCGAGATACTGGAGATGGCCCCGACTCCAAACCGGGCCGACTGGGCATCCATGTGCTTCTCTGAGGGTTCGGAAGAGGAGGAACAATCCCTAAAAAAGAGCCAGACCCGGACAGCAGAAGCAGTGGTGGAGGAGAGAGAGGTTAAGCGGACTAGACGCGAATCTGACACCATCTCCCCATAAGAGGTAAAAGCTGATCTGGGAATGCCGGGTACAAGGGTTCAAAAGGATCCAGAGGGGGCTTCTCGACAGCGTGAGAGGAAAGACAGTGACTCTCAAATAGGGGGAGCAGCAGAGGAGGAGGGGTGGACACAGGTGGCTAAGAAAACAAAGGGTAGTGGGAAGGGAAAGGGAGAGAAGATGAACTAATGGGGGGAAGGGAGAGGGCAGGTATACTTATGTCTGTTTTGGTTTGTTTTACCTTGTTTTGATTTGCTGGGTTTGTTTTGGAGTGATTGTTTTAGTTTTGTTCTGCTTAGTTAATGTGTTGGTTTATAATATAAATCTTTAATGCATTTGTTGAGTTTTGGTTCCCTCAATGTTAGGGGGATTAAGCAGCCGCTAAAGAGGTCTGCAGTATTTCTAAGTTTAAAAAATGTTTCATTTGATTTATTGTTTTTGCAGGAGTGTCATTTATGTTCAGAGTCTGAGGGGAGGAACTTCTCAAAGGGTTGGGACGGGAATAACCTTTAGGGGTTTTGATTGGGAGGTGGAGCAGGAAATGTCGGTAGTGCCTGGGAGGATTATTTGTGTAGATGGGAGATGGAGCGGGGTAAGTTTCAGGGCTATTGGGGTGTATGCCCCATGTAGGGGGAGTCAGAGGCAGGGTTTTTTCCACACAAATAGGCTTCTTCTACTGGGGGGAGACTTTAATGTAGATTGGGAGGGAGAGGGAGGGAGTTAGCTGGCCCAGGTGATATCGGGCACAGGTCTGGTTGATGTGTACAGGGCGGTCGAGTCACAGGCCTTGGGGCACACCTGGATGAACTCCAGGGGTAACAGCTCCCACCTCGACCTCCTGTTTGTGACGGACAGAGTGATGGTGCAGTTTTGCCTTCTGAGGACCTTTTGGGCCTCTGACCACTGCATCGTTGTCGACAGCATACAGCTGAAGCAGGGAGAGAGAGGTAGGGGATTCTGGAGGATGAATACATCTATCCTGCAGGATCCTTCTTGCTTAAAATTTTTCGCCTCCTCTATAGTGGGTGGCAAAAACTGCAGAAGCTGTATGCTACCAGGACGGAGTGGTGGGAGGACCTCAAGAAGAGAGCAAAAAGGAGGAGAGAAAAGGCAAGCGGGTGGGCCAAGATGCTGCAAGAAGCCTGGAAAAACGGTAATCAAGTGAGGATCAGGGACGCTAGTGAAGCCCTAAGGGCTCACTACGAGGCTCGCAGTTACTTTGTCCAGGCAGGCAAGCACGTCTTGGAGGAGGATGAGCGTCCGACGCGTTACTTTTTCAACAGCGTCAAAAGTCGCCAGCGCAGGTCGCACATGGAAGGCCTGAGACGGGGAACTCAGGTGGTGACCTCAACCGAGGAGGTGCTGACAGTGGCCAAAGCCTACTACAGTGACCTCTTTGGTGTGAGAGGAACCAGGGGAGACCTGGCAATGACTTTTTTGGACGTCATGACTGGCAGGCTGCCAAGGGAGGATGCGTCTGACCTGGAGGGTCAGATCTCCCTAGAGGAGGTAGAGAGTGCCATGCTTTCTCTGAAGATGGGCGTGGCCCCCGGTGGGGATGGGTTACCGATCGAGTGGTATCAGACTTTCTGGCCACTGGTGGGCCCACACTTGCTGGCTGTTTTCAGAGAGGCGGAAGAACATAGGGCTTTGCCTCCATCCGCTATGGTGGGACACATCACCCTTCTACATAAAGGGGACAGGGCAGACCTAGCGAACTGGAGGCTGATAACCCTGCTGACGGCCGACTACAAGATTTTTACCAAGGTATTGGTCCTGCGGCTGAGAAGGGTGATGACCAGACCTGTGGGGTGCCTGGAAGGACATGCGGCATGAACTTGGCGCTGGTGAGAGACTCGCTAGTGTGGGCAGAACAGGAGAAGTTCTGCAGGACTTCTCAAAGGCCACCGGTGCACGCGTCAACTGAGCAAAGTCAGCAGTCCAACGTCCCGGGGAGGTTCTCTCTGTGCCAGGAAGGTCTCAAAATTCTGGAACTGCTTTTCTTCAGGGAAGGCAGCGCTCAGAAGAATGAAGACATCGCCCTGAGGAAGTTGCAACTCAGGGCAGAGCGTTATGTTATCACATTATTATTAAAGAAATAACGTGATAACATGTTTTTAATTTTTTCTCTGCAAGTCTTTTTTTTATTAGCCTTTTTTAAACAACTGTACCTGTCTAAAATCATATTGCTCATGGCTCTTACCATTTAAACCATAAATGTGAGAAGTGTGAAGTCCACCCTGAGGGCACAGAGCATTTTATTCCTTTAAGTTAGATGTGTTTTTACTGCAAGAGTGTGCTCTGAAAGAAAATGGGAAGAACAGTGGACACCAGGATCCTCGTTGTGGAGTGGCTCTCATTTTAATAAAAGTTATGGTGTTGCTATTTTTATCAACAACCCAAATATTTTGGTGAAGGGTAGCACTGTGGTGAGAAGCGGCCGTGCAATTTTACTTAACCTGACTTATCATTCTTAATGTGTTTGGTTTTACAGAAAAAAAACGAAAGGTACGATCTTTTAGAAGAACTGCAGTCCCATTTACTAGGTTGAGCACCTTTAGTGGTAGGGGGAGATTTTAACTGTGTTTTAAGTCAAAAGGACAGAAAGAGGATAGGCGACAATTTTAAACTTGACAAAACATCGATATTATTGCGGGACATAGTAAAAGATTTTAAGTTAGTTGACTGCTTCAAAACACTGCATCAGAGAGAGGAAGGCTTCACCTGGTTCAGTGCGGATGGCACCAGAGCCTCTCGAATCGACTACATTTTTACAAGGGACTGCCCGTCAACCGATGCAACATTAACCCCGGTTTTCCCACGGGTGTGACGATAGGAGGAGGGCTTTGAAAGTTGAACTGCTCCCTTTTAAATGATAAAGAAATTGTGGGAAATTACAAAGAACAGTTCAGTTAATGGCAGACCCTCCAAGACTGCTTTGACTCACGAGCACAGTGATGGGAGATAGTGAAAGAGAAGACACGACAGTTTTTTAGAAAAGTGGGGAAAACAAAAAAAGACAGAGAAAAGAAGAGGTGCATGATGGGGCTGCAGAAGCGCTTGCAGAGATATTTTAACCTTGGTATGGGCTTTTCGGGAGAGATAAAAAAGGTAAAAGAAGAAATGAGGTCTTTTGCAGAGGAACAGAGTAAAGGATTTATTTTAAGAAGCAGAGAACAGGAAGTCGAAGAAGGTGAAAAATGTACTAGATACTTCTTTAAAAAGATTCTCACTCGAGGAAGAATACCAAGCTTAAATATGGACAGGGAAGACAAAAGCAGCACAGAAGACATTTTAAGGGTGGTGGAGGACTTTTATGGAAACTTGTACAGAAAAAAAAAAAAAAGACAAATGAAGTATCCATAAAAAGGAGTTTTAGCTTTTTTTTAGGCCAAAAAGTTGATGGTTTAAATGAGCTTTTACCCCAAGATTTTACTACTTTAGAAATACATAAAGCTCTTAAAGGTTTTAAAAAAGGGAAGTGCCCAGGTTCTGACGGACTCCCTCTAGAGTTTAATTTAATGTTTTGGGACATTTTAGCACACGACTTACTGACTGTTTTTAAAGAATTTGAGACACTGCACGAACTTCCTGACAGCTTCAGAATAGCTTTTAACCACTGACTTATCTAAATGAAGAGCACTGGACCTGACTGACAGGTACGGCCAGGCCTCGGGGTCTAAGCTCAACAGAAGCAAATCCGAAGCCGCACTCTTCGGGCCATGGGGTAACGTTGACACAGAAGGACTAGATTTGGCTCTTAAAACCGAAATAAAGATTTTAGGTGTGAAATTTGACAAAGAAGGTGGAGGACGAGGAAACTGGACCGACATGATAGGGAAAGTTAGGCAAAGACTTGGGTTCTGGGGACTAAGAAAACTGACAATGGAAGGTAAAGTTTTAATTTTTAAAGCAGTGATATTACCTTTGACTCTACTTGTGTGTTCTGTTTTTAGTCCCCCAAAGAGTTTCATACTGGACTTGGAAAGGGCGGTGTTTTACTTCCTGTGGGGTCCAAGTGGGAGTGCCTAAAGAGAGAGGTCATAAAGAAAAGGCCTGAAAACGGCGGCAAAGGGTTCCCAGACCCCCAGCTATTTTTAGGAAGTAGGTTTACCGCCCTACACATCAGATTCGCAGTGAATTCATCTAGAGAGAGCTGCAATCTGCAGCTATGACAGATTCTGGATAGAGTCATACTTACAGCACCTTAAGATTTTAACCATGGATCTAAGAACCCCAGTATCTTAAATTGTCAAAAGAACACATTTTTATTCAAAAGTTTTAAAAGAAACACCTTTTAGAGCAGGAAGACGTCAGCCTTTTAAGCAACCACAAATTAATCATGTCTTTTGTGCAGGACCGGGAGACGGTGTGCCCAGTTCCAGGCCTCAACATAGATGAGGCAAAAACAGTTTGGAAAAACGCTACTCACTCCGCTCTCTGGAACAGGGTCAAGGATCTGTCATGGATGGTGGCTCATGAGATCCTCCCAGTCAGGGCGGTCATGCAATCCCGGGGCATGGCCACACAGCCAGTCTGTCCCCGGCAAGGATGCAGCGCACCCGAGACAGTACGGCACCTTTTCTGGGAGTGCGGCGCTGCGTGGGACCAGTGGGCCGCGACCGGTCCCCTATACTCCCCGAACCTGCCACCAGGTAGGGTGAAAGTGAGGGACCTGTTGATATTTGTTGTTAAGGACTGTGTGTGTGACCCTGAAGCCACCTGCAGTTTTAGCACTTACATTTTAAATTGTATTAACTGTCTCCCTTTTAATTTCACAAACATCCCTATAATGGTTCAAAATCACTTTTACACTTTCAAATACTTAAAATATTTATTCATCTACTCGCATGCACATTCCACTTTTAATGATATCTGAATAAGAAATGTGAAATGTAAGTGACAATAAAAAAAAATAAATAAATAAAAAAACTTATCAGTTTAATATCGTATACGTCCTCTATATGGGGAGTTTATATTAAACGCATTTTTAGAGCAGGGAGTCGGAAAAGGGGCTTGCTCCATCCGCTCCACGCATCGACTTGGTATTGCAGTAGCTCCAGGAACCGTGCACCTTTCCAAACTGTGTGAAAATCAGTTCAGCGTTTTTAAAACTTTTGTTCTGTTCATTTTAGTTCACTTCTCTTCATTTCACTATAATTCAGGCCCAAGGAACGCAAGTTCGAAATACTGTTTGTGTTGAAGTGAAGGATGAGTCAGTGGAGATTACAGCGGTTCTACAGATTCTAAGTGACATTTGCAGCGTGGAGCCTTTGTCAGTCTTCTGCCTGCAAGATTTTTCGTCTTCGGTCTTTGTAGAGCTAACAATGGTATCGCTAAAGCAGTGCATTGAGGTGTTTGAAACGTGTGCCAGCAATCAAGACAAACCTGCTCTGGAGAGCATCCGCTTGAATCCTTTGTTTGGTCAAGGTACCCCTCTTTGTCCATATTTATAATCCCTTTTTTGCGGAAACAGACAAAAGCCTTTCTTGGAAGATACTGCACTAGTGTGTCTGCAGGACAAATGCTGAGAAAAAAAATATATGCTTCGGTTGAAGATGGATTCAGCTGGAAAGATAAACCACCTTCCAGGGAGTTTTTCTCTTGGACCTAACAAAGGTTTCTTATACTACCCGGGGCAGCCAATGTACTGCAGATGGTGCGGATCTCTGAACCACACCAAGGAAACATGTTCTGGGTTAAGACGCAGGAACTGCGGAAACGAGGGGCGCTATAGACTGTAAGGCCCCCACAACCTGCAGCCTGTGTGGTAGTGAGGCACACCTATACCATTGTCGGAACTCAGAGCAGACACATCAGTAGGGGTGACTGAAGATAGACCAATTTCCACTATGTCCAAATTCAATTGTCAAAGAAAACAACAAACTTCTAAAAATAATGAAAATTCTTGAGTCCAAGGTGAGAAAAGCAAAATCTCCAATTTATTGCAGTCAGAAAGCATTCACAGGATCCAAAGAAAATCTTTCCAAACGATGCAGGCTCCCAAAAGATTGTGCAAATCCCATCACAAATCTGTCCCCTTTTATACTCTTGAAGCGTTAGTCCTTCCCTCTTCTAGACCAATTGACTTCCATTATTTTTTAATAATCCAATCTAGTTTTGCCAAATTCATTATTTTTAAATTTACCCAATCAGGCTCCTCCTTTAGCAATGAAGTTACCATTATTTCCGGCTCTATTCTAATTGTGATGCAGGCTACCCTAATGATGCAGCTAGCCTTTTTGGTGGCAGTCCTGTAATTTTCCATTAAAACAAAGCGTAACCTTTTTTTTTTTTTTTTTTTAAATGACGATACCCATATATAAGTCCCCTTTCTTCCGGATTTTTCACACTTTGCTGGTTTGCAACCCAAGACTTTGCGGCGGATTTTTTTCAAAGTTTTTTGTACTTGGACATTAACCGCCCAAAATGCGCAAGTTTTATGTATTTTTTTGTTGTTGTTATTTGAACTACTTCTAAATTATATTTGTGTTATATTAGTTAAATACTAATACTAATCAATACCTCTAAGATGGTTATATTGATTATGTCGGTGGCACATGCTTTTGCTTACTTTTCCTAATTCCCTGATTTTAGTGCTACCTTAGTTATGATAAAAATATATTCTATTTTCATATTTAAACTATCCAAACCCCTACAAAATTTACCACAGCACTGTGTGAGAAAATGTTTGCCCCGTAACCTAATAACTGGTTGGACCACCCTTAGCAGAACTTACTGCAATTAAGTATTAGCGATAACTTGCAATGTTGAGGAATTTTGGTCCACTCATCTTTGCAGAATTATTATAATTCAACCACATTGGAGTGTTTTTGAGCATGAATCACATTTTTCATATCATGCCACAGCATTCTTTTCTGCAATGTGGTGTTCCTACTTTTTGTAAGCTTTGTCACCAGATGTAATGCGACACACCTTCCAAAAAGTTTAACTTTTGTATTTTCCCAAAAAATATTGGGGATAATCAAGAGGATTTCTGGTAAAACTGGGACGAGCCTTTGTTCTTTTTGCTCAGCAGCGGTTTTCATCTTGGAACTCTGCTATGCTGTTCTTTGGATGTTGTTGTGGTGTCTTTTGTGATCTCTTAGATGAGTCGTTGCTGCGCTGTTGGGGTAATTTTGGTTGGCCAACCACTCCTGGGAAGTTTCTCCACTTGTCTTTTTGGTATTTGTGGATAATGGCTCTCACTGTGTTATGATAGTCACAACATTTTAGAAAATACTTTACAAGCTTTTCCAGACTCATAAATCTCAATTACTTTCTGAATTTCTTTGGCTCTTGGCATGATGTCTAGCTTTTAAGGATCTTTTTGGGGATACTTCACTTTGTCAGACAGGTTCTATTTAAGTGATTTCTTGATTGCAAACAGGTGTTGCAGTAATCAGGCCTGAGTATGGCTAGAGAAATTGAACTCAGGTGAGAGATTATAGAAATGTTTGTTGACTATCTGAGAAAAAAAATGTCAACTTTTTTGATACATTTGACAATGTTTGAAAACTATATTAGTTTTTAAAATAAAAACTCAGTTCATTTAAACCCATGTGTTATTTTTTTCAGGACTCTGATGTGACAATATGTCTGAACAGATACTGAAAAATATTTTCTATGGCCCTTCTAACCCAGGATTTTTAGGAGATAAATGATATTAAAAAATGCAGTTTTAAAGGAAACGGACATTTGCTTAACTGATAAACAGATTTAAGAGTTTCTAGCTGGAGAGGATGCATACACGCTACACAGGAATGCTTCATTAAAATACAAAAGAAACAAAAAATGAGTTTTTGTCTACAGTATTGACATACCATTCCAGGCAAATTTGGTTGACATGTCGGCATATGCTAAGGAAAATGACAAAAATAATTTTCTGTTGACATGCATCCACCTGTTCAGTAAATATGCATGGACGCTTGAGTTAAAAAACAAGATTGGGGTGGAAGTGGCTAAGGCATTTGAATCCAAATTGAAAGGGATGAGAGTACAGCATAAACTACAAACAGATAAAGGAAAATAATTTTTTAACAAGCATTTCCAAAAGCTAAGAAAAAAGTACAACATTGTACATTTTGCAGCAGCCAATATTATAGAACGATTTCACTGCACCTCTAAATCTAAAATGTTTAGGTATTTAACGGCCACAAAATATAAACGGTACATTGACATACTTTAAGGACTCACAGACAGATACAACGCTAGCTATCACAGGAGCATCAAAATGAGACCGATAGAGATTTGTAAAAAAAAAAACGTGCCTGTAGTGCTACATAACCCATATGGGTCTACGGTTTCACACAGCATCAGCCCTATATTTAAGTATAAGATCGGCAACACTGTTAGAACCTCTAAATTAAGGAGGCCAATTGCAAAAGCATATGAGAAATTATACAGAAGAATATTTCACAATAAAAACGTGTAATTGAATACTCCAAATCATGGTACACATTTCCAGAGGAAGACGGAGCATATATCATTATGAAAGGATCAAAACATACCGGAAGTTGATGAACATTACATCATTGATGAAGGGATTAAGATTGACATCAACAAGAGAGGATTCAATATTGCATTTTCTCATTTTAAATAAGCTGCAAAAAACACAATAAGTGATGTTGTTAGCAATACGCTAATATACTCCAACAACAAAAACACTCAAGATGTATCCGGACTAATAGTGATGTTACGCAAGAAAATGACTTTGTACGGTTGTGACACACGATACAGTCCTGTCCAGGTGCCACTTGTCTGACCGTTTCTTCTAGCCATTTCTTGTATAAGTCAACCTGGAGGAGATGACTTATACAAGAAATGGCTAGAAGATACAGTCAGACAAGTGGCACCTGGACAGGACAGTATCGTGTGTCACAACCATACAAAGGCTCCCCCAGAAGTAAGACCAACTCGAGGAACAGCAGAGTGTGCCACTTTACCTTACAATTCTACACACTTGTGTCCAATTATCTGCTTACAAGGTTCCATGTTAAGATCGTATGGGTCTGGCTGGATGAGTTACCTAAGCGCCTCTTCCAACTATGTACCTGAATCCACAATGGACCATAACCCACGCAAGGTTGCAGTAAGACTAGGCCAGAAGTTCCCACTATGTGTCGAAGCCAAAGGATATGTACCTGTAGGAATGATGGATAGACCCTCATATGAAGAAATCCTGCGAACAGAAGCCCTCACCTTCAGAGTCCAACCAGGATGTGATGCATCTCAGTATGGATGTGAACCGGATGAACTGGCTAATCTCACCTTACCAATGATTGAATATGGAATTTTACCTATTGCAGATATCTTCTGGTACTGTGGTGGACAGAGAGTGTTACAAATCCAACCCAGGTTCTGGCATGGACTGTGTGCCCCAGTGCTATTGGAAGAAAGACTTACGGTTTATCCTCTCCCTTCATGTAAGCTCATTGAAAAGTTGTTAAGAAGTTTTGTTACAGCCACATAATGCTTTTTCACAGGCTGCCACGCTTGGGGAGTTACACTAGTGAAGAGATTAGTTTATCCTCTTTTCCTGTAACTTGTTTTATTGTGTTATTTTTTATGATTATCTGAGATCGTGTACATACGTTCTCCTCTTGTGTTATGCTTCTGTATTTTGCACTCAGCACATTCTCATTTCACACACACAGTTAGAACCAAATGTCCTTAAGAGGTTATCTGCAAAACATTCCTGTTCGTTATTCTCAGAAGGAGTTAACCAACTGCTTTGTTCTGAGTTCCTCCTCATACTCTATATATATATATACTGGACTCCTTCATATGTTACTTTGGTGAACTCTGCATGAATAAACTCACATGACAAAGTTCTGGTGTTTGTTTTATGCTTGATCTCCCAGAGCGCTCAAATTTCCTGACTTGTGATCGAGACTCCCGAGACACACTGGCAAAACAAGAGGCGAGGAACAGAGTAGTGCAGCTATAAATTCTTACAACTAGTTAACTTCTCTATGGGTACATGATGTATTCAACAGATTAAGCATGTCTAATGTAGAAATTAGGGTAGACAGACAGCACCTGTTTGTGAGAAGAAATATTTACCAGTGATTGAATGGACCTGGAGTGGCTGGACAAGTGAAATAGACCAGACTCCTGGTGTCTAAGAAGGTTAGCCTTTTTTCTTTATTTGAAATCATTTCAGTCAATTCAGTCAAGAACAAGAATGATCCAGTCAAGCATTCTGGACTTACAGTCACTTATGAATGGGACAGTTTAGTATTTACAGGCATTCCGGAACAAACTCCAGACAATCCCAAAATATCAGTAAAGGACATGATTTAACAACTATGAGCCGATACTGTTCAGAATATCACACTTCACCTCGTGCATCGGATTAGATCTCAAAACAGCAATCGCCCTTGCAAAATTCAAACATTATAAACCAAAAGAATTGGTTCAGAGGCAAAACTCAGAAAACAACTGAGGCATAAACTATGGACTCAATGACCAATACCCAAAGGACATACTGGAACGTCGCAAACACCTCTTCCCAATCAGAAAACAAATGATGAATAAAGGGAAAAAAATACCAACCATCTCAGTGGATGAACTTTAAATAAATGGCAAGTTATATCGGACAGACATTACTCCCTGGCTCTTCAAAAAAAAATTCTCTCTTCAAATTTTTCTTTCTCATTACCATTTTAGAACTTTAGCAAATAATCAATGAATATGAATTTCTAAACAGTTTAACTTTACCTTTACTTTAGCGCATCCAGTCTTTAGAACCCTTGCAGGCGACATGGTGACGATCCGGCAGCATGGTCGCTTAGCCAAAGCTAAAGCTGCAGCTAAAGCTAAAGCCAAGGCTAAGTCATTGGAGCGCACCACAGAGACTTGTGTGCCATATAAATTAGCCATCCTCAGCAATGCACCCGCTGAGAGTAATAAAGGAACTCTGGTTATTGGAGACTCCATAGTCAGGCATGTCAAAGTAGCCAGACCATTAGGGTCTCCAGCAGCTATAGTTAAATGTATTCCAGGGCCAGAGCTCCAGACATAACGGCCAATCTTAAGGCATTAAGCCAGCAGAGGTTTGCTAAGATAGTGGTACATGCCGGTGCCCACAATATTCACCTTCGCCAGTTGGAGATGACTACGGCTAATTTTATAGAGGTGTCAAATTTGGTGAAGGAAATGTCCAATGTTGTAGTATGCTCTGGTCCCATTCCTGCGACAGGATGGCGTAGCCTACAGCAAGCTATGTCGCTAAACTGCTGGATGTCCAGGTGGTGCTCCAGTAATAAATTAACTTATATTGATAATTGGCGAGTGAAACACTGGACAAGCTTTATACCCTCTTCAGAGTGCTGGAGGGTTCATGGGAGTTACACATGTGTTTTCAGGATCTGAAAATAACCTTTCGACCGTGTCCCTCGTGGTATCCTGTGAGAAGTGCTTTGGGAGTATGGAGTTCGGGGCTCTTTGTTAAGGGCTATCCGGTCCCTGCATGACCAGAGTAGAAGCTTCGTTCGCATTGCCGGCAATAAGTCAAACTTGTTCCCAGTAGATGTTGGACTCTGTCAGGGCTGCCCTTTATCGCGGGTCCTGTTTATTATCTTTATGGACAGGATTTCTAGGCGCAGCCAGGGTCAGGAGGGGGGTCAGGTTTGTGGACCACAGGATTTCATCTCTGCTTTTTGCAGATGATGTTGTACTGTTGGCTCCATCAAGCCAGGACCTTCAGCGTGCACTGGGGCAGTTTGCTGCCGAGTGTGAAGCAGCCGGGATGAGAATCAGCACCTCCAAATCAGAGACCATGGTTCTCAGTCGGAAAAGGATGGCTTGCCCCCTTCAGGTTGGTGGTGTGAGCTTGCCTCAAGTGGAGGAGTTTAAATATCTCGGGATCTTGTTTACGAGTGAAGGAAGAATGGAGCGAGAGATTGACAGGAGGATTGGTGCATCTTCTGCAGTAATGCGGTCGATGTACCGATCAGTCATGGTGAAGAAAGAGCTGAGCTGTAAAGCAAAGCTCTTGATTTACCAGTCAATCTACGCTCCTACTCTCACCTATGGTCATGAGCTTTGGGTCATGACAAAAAGGATAAGATCCCGGATACATGCAGCTGAAATGTGTTTTTTCTGCAGGGTGGCTGGGCGCTCCCTTAGCAATAGGGTGAGGAGCTCGGTCATCCAGGAGAAGCTCAGAGTAGAGCCACTGCTCCTCCGCATTGAGAGAAGCCAGCTGAGGTGGCTCGGGCATTTGTCACAGATGACTCCCGGACGCCTCCCGGAGGCCAAGAGGAAGACTAAGGACTTGCTGGAGGGACTCGGCTGGCATGGGAACGCCTAAGTGTTCTCCCGGTAGAGCTGGAGGAAGTGTCTGGGGAGAGGGTTGTCTTGGCATCCTTGCTTGGACTGCTGCCCCTGCGACCCGGTCCCGGAAATGAGATGAGATGAGATGAGAAGTTTGATGTCCTGTGTTTAAAGGTAACCTGGACTAAGTAGGATGAGTATATAGCATTAAATGAAGCGAGTCCTCCAGCATATACCTACATACATCAGCCTCATCTAACCGGTAGAGGTGGAGGCGTAGCCGTTATTTATAATAGTTTAAAGATCATACAAAAACAGGAATACAATTTTAATGCATTTGAAATTCTTTATAGTAAAGTAACGTATGCAACGGCAAACAATATGCAGAGTCAGTCAATTCTAATAATTATTTATTACAGACCACCAGGACCATACTCTGAATTTTTTAGTGAATTTGCAGACTTCGTGTTGAACCTGGTGGTCTCTGTGGATAACCACAGATAACTAATTGTTGGCAATTTTAATATTCAATTCGAAAAAACAGGCATGGCATTTACAACTATACTTGACTCAGTGGGAGTCAGTGTGTTATAGGACACACACAAGGCAGGTCACAGATTAGTCATGATATCCTTTGGTATAAATGTTGATAACATAAGGATAACGACACAGTGTGAAATAGTCTCTGATCACTATCTCGTTTCGTATAAAATATCTTAGTCAGAATGTACACGTAGCCCCATGTTTCTGCATGAAACGTACATTTACACCTACGACTCCCCAAAATTTTATTAACCCAGATTTATCCACTAAGATTGGATCACCAGGCAACGGATTGCTTAGATTCTACTCTGGGTTATACCTTAGATAATGTAGCCCCAGTTAAAAGACAATTTAAAAAAAAAAAACAGAGCGCCGGACAAAAAGAGCGAAAATGGCAGCAAACAGGATTGTTAGTATTTCAGACGACATGGAAGGAGAGCCTCCTGGCTTATAAAAAAGCTCTTAGTGAGGCCAGAACAGCCTACCTCTCCTCCCTCATAGAAAATAACAGGAATAATCCCAGGTTCCTTTTTAACACTGTAGCTAAGTTAACCAGGAATTGGACCACTACTGACATTTCCACCACTACAACCTGCAGTACTGAGGACTTGAGGAACTTCTTTGACTTCAAAATTGTAAACATTAGGCAGACAATTCAGACTGCGAAAATAGTTCCACTAAATAGCTCAGATGATTTGATGAATGTGCTACGCTTTGAGAATTTTTGTCCCATAGAAGAGACTGAATTACTTTCAGTTATCTCTTCTAAAAAATAATCAACTTGTATATTGGATCCAGTGCCAACCCAATTCTTTAAGCAAGTAGTTCAGTCTGTAACAGAACAACCACTGAAAATAGTTAATACTTCACTCAGCAGTGGTTATCTCCCTAAATTTGTTAAATTAGCAGTGATAAAACCACTAATTAATAAACCTGACCTAAACCCTAGTAAGGTGTCAATTTACAGGCCAATATCAAATCTTTATATTTCCAAAATCTTACAAAAAGTAGTAAAGAATTTTATCAATCAGGTTTAGGCTTTATCACAGCACTGAGACAGGACTTGACATGGTTTTAAATAATCTGCTATTGGCCTCTGATCAGGGCTGCAATCTCTCTCCTAGTTCTATTGGACCTTAGTGCAGCATTCGACAGTATAGATCATAACATTCTGCTAAATAGATTAGAGAAGGTAGTGGATATAAAAGGGATGGCCCTTGCCTGGCTCGGGTCCTATTTAACAGACCACTATCAGTTTGTAGATTTAAATGGTGACCTCTCGACGTGTTCATGATTTAAATATGGGGTTTCCCAGGGCTCGGTGCTCAGTCCCTTACTATTTTCATTATATATGCACCCACTTGGGAACTTGATCCGTAAACATGATGTTAAGTTCCACTGTTACGCTGATGACACACAGCTGTACATTTCAGCTCGACCAGATACGGAACGTCAGTTACATAAAAGTTAAATGTGGTAAAACATAAAATTATGTGTTAACGACATTAGAAACTAGATGTTAAGCAACTTCCTGCTGCCATTTTTCCTGGTACTTTTACTAGGAGCACAGGTAGACAGAGACGTTTTCTGATCTCACTTTAACATTAGATGGTCTGTCTGTAGCATCAAGTGCAACAGTCAAAGACTTGGGTGTTATCTTAGATTCCAATCTTTCATTTAATGCATATATGGACAATATTACTAAAATAGCATTCTTTCACTTTAGGAATATTGCTAAAATTAGGAATATTCTGCCATTAAATGATGCAGAAAAACTAGTCCATGTCTTCATCATGTCCAGGCTGGATTATTGTAACGCTCTGCTTTCTGGATGTCCAGCAAAGCTTATTAATAAACTTCAGTTAGTTCAGAATGCAGCAGCAAGAGTCCTTACAAGGACCAAGAGATTTGAACATATCACCCCTGTTCTATCCACACTGCATTGGCTCCCGGTAAGATTCCGTATAGATTTTAAAATACTACTTTTAACGTATAAAGCACTAAAAGGTCTCAGTACCTTAGTGATCTGGTGGTGACATATGTTTCACCACGCCCACTTCGTTCAAAGGATGCGGCTGTATGTCAGTGCCAAATTTGAAAAAAGTTACAGCATGGGGCAGAGCTTTTCATATAATGCCCCAAAGTTATGGAACAGTCTACCAGGTTATGTCCGAGAATCAGGCACAGTCTCAATATTTAAGTCTAGATTAAAAACCCATTTAATAAGTCAGGCATTTCATTATGAATCCTCTTTAGATAAAGGAGCAGATCCGGGGGTCTCATAGATAGAGTATTATGGTGATCTGATTGGGGAGCTGTCTCGATGCTGTCACACCGATCAGTCAGTTGTCTTCTGTGGTGCTCTGGTTGCCTTACATATTAGGGATCTCTCATGTCTGTGCCTCCCTCTGGTTCTCCTTTTAGTTGGGCTGTGCTAGTTAGTTTGGCCGGAGTCCTTTCCTGCACTGAACTCTATCAGTATCTTACAACCTCAATACCATTTATACAATATATAACCATTTTTTCCCCACCCCCCCTTTCCCCCTTCTGTCATGGTATATGTGCCGCCCCACCGCTTTGGATCGGGAGCATCGTGTATCGACTTGGTCATCACATTGCCGCAATGACTTTGGACATCACCCCATTTCCAGCCACCAGAACTGTTTTCACCCACACGTACACATACACTTATACATTAATTTCTGTTGAGTCTGGTTCCTCTCAAGGTTTCTTCCTAATCCCACACTAGAGAGTTTTTCCTTGCCACTGTCGCCTCGGCTTGCTCATCAGGACAAAATCAACATTCATCTATTTATCATTCATTCTGTAAAGCTGCTTTGAGGCAATAACTGTTGTAAACAAATAAAATTGAATTGAATTGAATTGAATAGAATTGAATTGAATTGAAAGGCAGACATTTTGAAATGTCATGCCAAATATTGGCTCATTTTGGATATCATGAGAGCAACACATTCTTAAAGTGTTGGGACATGTAGCAATAAGAAAACTATTCTGTGGTCAGACAAATCAAAATTTGAAATTCTTTTTGGGAAACTGGGACACCATGTTATCTGGACTTAAGACGACAAGGACAACCCAAGTTGTTATCAGCGCTGAGTTCAGAAGCCTGCATCTCTGATGGTATGAGCAGCTTACACATCTGGAAAGGCACCATCAATGCTGAAAGGTTTAGCCAAGTTCTAGAACAACATATGCTCCCATCCAGATGTCGTTTCTTTCAGGGAAGAACTTGCATTTTCCAACAATGCCAGACCCCATACCGCATTAATTACAACATATATAAGAGAAGGAGCTGGATACTGAAATGGATAGCCTGCAGTCCAGCCTTTCACCCATATAGGAAGATGTACAAAGAAGACCAAGACAGTTGAGCAACTAGAAGCCTGTATTAGACAATAATGGGAAAACATTCCTATTCTTAAATTTGTCTCTGTAACGTCCTCCTCTGTGATGAGGGTCTCCGGCACGCTGCCGGTGTGCGGCTGAATCTCATCGTGCACTAATTGCGCACACTTTATAAGCCGGAAGCATTTCTCCTAAGGTTGTTGGATCGTCGCCCTTTCTCGCCGTTTTCGCCCTTTATCGCCATTCATGCCTTGTTGCCCTTTTTTCATATTTTCCTGAGTCTCGTCATATTCATGTAAGTTTTTTTGATCGTCATGTTCATGTAAGTTTTTTGTATCTCGTCAAGTCTATTCAAACCTGTCAAGTCTGTTTCTCGTTTTGTTCCCGTCTTGTTTAATTCCTAGAGTTCTTGTTCTTGTTTTTGTCCATTGGATTTATTATTTCGCTAATAAAATGGCCTTTTTTTCTCTGCCAATCCTGCATTTAGGTGCGCTCCTTACCAACGATCCCACTCCCCGCTCATGACAATACCAACCATATTTGCACCCATCGGATTGGCACCCACCCCGCCATCGCATTCCCATGAAGGTATGACGGCCAGCGCGGCAAATAACGGAAGTTCGTGCGGGAATGCGCGGCTTTTTTTAAATCTCAGCCACACGATTACGTCTCGCCCAGGAGCAAGTGCAGGCTGGTGTTTCTGTGTTTGACAGGGAAGGCACTGGACTGGGTATCTCCAGCCTGGGACTCTGACCAGCATCTCTTGTGGACCTCCTCTACCTCTTCTTCTACCTCCTCACCACATGCAACTTCCTCACCTCAGTGGAGGCCGCTGTCTTTCTGGCCCATCCAGAGATGTGCCTGGTGGGGTCAGTGTTGGTCGAGGAGCGTCCGCCTGGTCCGGAGGTGGTCGAGCAGCGTCCGCCTGGTCCGGAGGTGGTCGAGGAGCGTCCGCCTGGTCCGGAGGTGGTCAAGGAGCGTCCGCCTGGTCCGGAGGTGGTCGAGGAGTGTCCGCCTGGTCCGGAGATGGTTGAGAAGCGTCCGCCTGGTCCGGAGGTGGTTGAGGAGTGTCCGCCTAGTCCGGAGGTGGTCGAGGAGCGTCCGCCTGGTCTGGAGGTGGTCAAGGAGTGTCTGTCTGGTCCGGAGGTGATCGAGGAGTGTCTGCCTGGTCCGGAGGTGGTCGAGGAGCGTATGCCTGGTTCGGAGGTGGTCGAGGAGCGTCCGCCTGGTCCGGAGGTGGTCGAGGAGCGTATGCCTGGTCCGAAGGTGGTCGAGGAGCATCTGCCTGCTCCTGAGGAGGCCTGGGGGCCTTGTTATGCTCCTGTCGAGGAGGCCTGGGGGCCTCGTTCTGATCCTGGCAAGGAGGCATGGGGGCCTCGTTTTGATCCTGTCATGGAGGCTAGGATGCCTCGTTCTGATCCTGCCACGGAGGCTAGGAAGCTTCCTCCTGATCCTGTCACGGAGGCTAGGAAGCCTCACCTCAATGCTACCATTTCACGGCATTGGATCGTTCATGAACCTGGACCCCATTGTTCCTTCTATGTTAATCCGGCTGAGTACTTTTTTCTCTTTTTTTTTCTTCTCAGTGTTTTAGTAATTTTAGTTTTGCTTATATCCACAGCCTCGGTTTTGTTTTTTTTGTTTGTTTAGTTATTAGTTAGTCTTGTCTTGTCTCTTCCCATCTGCCCTTCTCGTCCTACTTCTGTCCTCATTCTCGTCCTTCTTCCTCTCTCGCCCTGGTTCTCATCTAAGGTTCCCTCTCTCGTCCTGGTTCTCCTATCGGTTCCTTCTCTCGTTCTGGTTCTCCTCTCTTTTCCCTCTCTCATCCTGGTTCTCCTCTCGGTTACCTTTCTCATCCTGGTTCTCCTCTTGGTTCCCTCTCTCGCCCTGGTTCTCGTCCCTCTTTTGTCTCATTCTGGCTCTTGCCTCCTTTCTTCTCTCGTCCACTTTCCTCATCCCCTCTCTTGCCTCGTTCTGGTTCACCTCTCGGTTCCTTCTCTCACGCTGGTTCTCCTCTCAGTTCTTGTCTCAGGTTCCCTCTCTCACCGCCCTTTCCTCGTCCCCTCTCTCATCTTGCTCTGGTTCTTGTCTTAGGTTCTGTCTCTTTCTTCTCGTTCTGGTTCACGTCTCAGGCCACCCCCTCTTGTCTCTTTCTGGTTTTTGTCTCAGGTTCCCTCTCTCGCCTCATTCTCGTTCTCATCTCGGTCCCTCTCTCTCGCCTCCTTCATGTCTTGCTCTGATTCTGGTTCTCGTCTTGCCCTCGTCTCGTGCTCTGGTTCTGGCTCTGGTTCTCGTCTAGTGCCCCTGTCTCGTCTGATTCTGGTTCTCGTATCATGCTTCTCTTTTCTTCTGGAGAGACCCCTAGGAGAACGCCAAGAGGCGTTCATAGAGGGGAGGGTACTGTCGTAAAAGAATCTGAGGCCAGACAAGAGTTAATGTTGATTCCTCTTAAACTTATGCAGTGTGTAACCGCATGTTGATTATTCACTGTACAATGTGAATCGAGCAGCAACTCAATGTTACCTTAGATAGTTGTGCTGTGTGAAAACAATGGCAATCCGACGAGTTAAAAAATTTATGAGGCATAAATACAGTGTTAAAGACCTTGCAAAGGAACCTTTCAAGCAAAAGTGGAATTGAGTTGTAAAAATGTTCTTTGTTGGCCTGTTAATCTTTGCTATGAGGTTTTTTTTAGCTGAGCAGCAATGTTATAAAAATGTGTCCATTTGTTAGATTCTTGCTTAAAGGCATTATATTAATATTTACATTACAGGTGTAACAGTAATGAGGAGATCAGATCCATGATGCAGGGACTATCTTTATTCATGCACGTAAAAGGTAAACAGAAAACGAAACCAAACACAAACCGAACGACATTGGAAACAAAACACAAGCTTAATCGTAAAAGTTCTCACGGCGCATAAGCTAGACACTATAAACTCCACGGACATCAGCATTAGCAACACAAACAGAGGAACGACACTTATCTGAACTTGGAAAGCTTAGTAATACTTAATAACGTGCACACAGGCACCTTAAATAATACATTATCGCCCTGGCAACCAAATCCCAAAGTACCAAAGTAATAACTGGATATGAAAAGCGAATGAAATAAAGCCAGAGAACGCAAGAGGGAGAGAAACCAAAGCAGAAAAGAAAATTGAAGGAGACAAGGATCACACCGAGACACAGATAGCAACAGTGGCGGAGACCGACCAGAACAGAGAGGGGTGCAAATGAGGATATGGATAGTGACAAGGGCAACCAATGAGGCTAGAGATAACCTGGAGCTGAAAGATCAAAGAACCAGGACCAGCACAACAGACATGAACAGAAACATCAGGTGGTCCAGGAACAGGAACATCATACCTTTTCTGGTGATCCTAATAAAAAACTAAAGTGTTCATTGGCGAGGCTGAGGGTGCCGCTAAAGACACTGACGAAGTGAAGACACTGAAGATGTTGGAGACACTGAAGATGTTAGAGATACTGAAGACGTTGCAGAAGGCGCCAAAGACGCCACAGACAAGGCAGAAGGCACCAAAGATGCCACAGATGAGGCAGAAGGTGCTGAAGATGCCACAGACGAGGCAGAAGGTACCGAAGACGCCACAGACAAGGCCGAAGAAGCTAAAGGCACCGCAGACGGAGCTGAAGGCACCGCAGATGGAGCTTGACCGTCCTAGGACAGAGGAACGACACTTACCTGAACTTGGTAAGCACTTAGTAATTCTTAATAATTCCCCTGACGCGTAACCTTAAATAATGCGTTATCGCCCTGGCAACCAAATCCCGGAAGACGCCTTACAACGCCTTCTGATTCCTTACAACAGGATTGCAAAAGACACATGACATGAAGATTTTCAGATAATTTCACTTTTTACTTGTTGGTTATATTGTTTTTTATTCATATATATGGCATAATGTTTACAATGTCAGCCTGAATTAAGGAATAAGTTATTGATAACTGTTGGCAGCATAGCCACCTTATGGCTCTTCTTACTGATCTACATGGGATTCCAATAGGTTATCTCATCTATTTTCTCCCTCTAGAAACATGATAGTAGAATTAGCTATGTTCATTTTCTTGAAGGTGTGAATGTGTGCATTGTGCCCTGCGCTAAAGCATTTAGAATGTAATCCCTCAACATATGCAGTGTTCACAAGCAAAGCCTTGGATTATCTTTGACCTTGACCAGGAATGCTTTTTTAATTGTTTGAATCCAGGAATTATTCAGTGTTTACATTCCTGCATACCTATATTCTAAACATGAATTTATTTTTGAACAATTAAAAGAATCTAAAAATACAATTGGGTTTTTTTTTCAATTTTATAATTTTAATCTCATTATTTTGCTTGTTCATTTTGCTTATTCTGCACTATAATTAATTATACTCTTTATCTGCCCTGTCAGTAGCTGCTGTTTATTCAGGCCCAAATTTGAGCACAAGTAAACATGACAGGGCATCTGACAGACCATGGTCTCACACAAAAACTCACACACACTGCATCTCTGTCTCTCTTGTGTGCCTTGATCTGCCAGAAAAGGAAGATTTAATCCTGTAATTTGCTGGGAACACTGTTAAAAGCAAAGAATATGTCAAAGCTATGCTTTTAAAGGCAGCCCCCTAATTGAGACCAGTGATGATCATTTCCTACTTGAGTGCTTCAGAATATTGGATAGGTATTTCGGTAACCTGTGACCTCTAACCATACCATTGTTGACATTTAAGCTGACCTATCATGAACCATAGCTCTTCAGTGGCATTTTCCCACCAACCCCAGACTTTGATGTCTGTTTCGAGGGTTTCTGGTAAGGATTTTTTTCTTCAGGCAAGATTTTTCAGGACCAAACTATTGAGAGTAATACGGTAGGTTGGCCTATTGGTAAAATGATCCTAAAATCCTAGCTTTTTTGGTGGAGTTATGAAGTTCTACCTTAGAAGCCTAGAATAATATCTGTCTCTCTGATATAGACTGAACATGTAAAAAAAACCTTTCTGTTCAAATTTTATTGTATGGTAAACCAGCAAAAAATTTTCATCTATGCAGTGCAGCTCCATTTTAAAATATGAAAATGTTTTTCACCAATTTCTTGGACACAGATTGTGTAATGCTGGTAATAGAGTTTTTAATTTCAGGGTGCTATTTTTGCACAGATGATGCCTTCTTAAGAAATTCTCACACCTAAAAGTAATTTAAATTAGATTTTGGTAAAAATCCATATTACACACACACACACACACACACACACGCACGCACACACACACACACACACACACAAACACACACACAAACACACTCATACACATGCTTGTTCATCTCAGCTTGAGAACCAACACAAAGGAAAAGGTCAGGGCAGCTGCGACATTAATTCTAGGACCTATTTTTAAATCCTGACATCATCAACACAATGATGTTGGTTCCTCTCATAGTGTTGGTAGGCTGACCCTACTGACACAGGGGGAGGGTTACTAGGTTTTTGTTGCTGTCTGTTTAAACAAAATAGAATTGTTTTGACTGAGACAAGGTTTTTTCTCTTCTTTGTCTTATATTACCTCCGCTAAACTACATGGGCTGACAGAGCATCAGCTACTCCACAGAAATTATCTTATTAAAATGAATGATGTTTACATTTTTTTTGCCATTTTTTACAGACACTCTTATCCAGAGCAACCTACACTTATTTCTTTTATACGTCTAAGAAGTTAGGGGTTAAGAGCCTTGTCTCCAGCATTGGTAGCAAAGACTTTCTAATTAGTAGTTTTTAACATTAACTTATAATATCCTATAAAATGTTATAACAAGAAGACAAGTTTTGAACAATTTTTCATTACACAAGCAATAAAGAATCAACTCATCCTTACACATCGGAAAAAAGAATTCTCCAAATTTTTAACAAGAAATGGACAGGAATACACTGCTTTCTTCCTTCCTTCTTACCTTATGGTAGCGGTACTGGTTACAGGTTTATTGGTGATTCTATTTTTCCCATAGGTGTGAGAGAGTGTGTGTGTGTGTGTTTGTGTGTGTGTGTGTGTGTGTGTGTGTGTGTGTGTGTGTGTGTGTGTGTGTGTGTGTGTG
>JAOTRA010003710.1:0-10070 GCA_026260255.1 Pseudolaguvia tuberculata | reverse complement strand
TAGGCGCAGCAGACCCCTGTGACCCCGGATTCAGGAATAAGCGGGTAAGAAGATGAATGAATGAATGAATGAATGAAGGAATGAATACTGTCAAGGTAATTTTGGTCCTCTCTACATGTCTATATTACATTTTAGATTCAATTTCCAGGCTTATGAAATGATAGTAAAATTATGAAAATATGGTGGTAAAGGTGTCCATAGCCAAGAATGAATCGTATACCAGAGACAGGCTTTTAAACCTTTTAAACTTTGCTCTATGAGCCTGTATGAGATGCACAAGCTCTTGAGTGAAAAGCATTAACATGAGATTGTATGTGGCTGGGAAGACATACGTTGGGAAGACTGCTCTCTTAATTACATTTACAGCATTCAGCAGACGTTTATCCAGAGCCATGTATATTTATATCTCTCTCTTTTTTAATTCCAACTAAGCAGAGTTAAAGGCCTTGCTCAGAGCACCCAGAAGTGGCAGCTTGGTGGTGCTGGGAAACCAACTCATGCTCATGTGAACTGCAGGACAAATTCTGAACACTGAGCTTTCACTTCCCCCAATAAGAATGAAAGCAGCCATGCCTTGATACGCAGAAGAGTCTATGACTAATAACACAGAATTCAATCATTCATCTTACCCGCTTATACCCTTTTTCGGGGTCATTTTTACATTTACACTTACAGTATTTGGCAGACGCTCTTATCCAGAGCAACTTACAAAAGTGCTTTGGGTCATGGGGCTCTGCTGGAGCCTATCCCAGCGCACATAGGGTGAGAGGCAGGGGTACACCTTGGACAGATCGCCAGTCCATCGCAGGGCAACACATAGACAAACAACCATTCACACACACACATTCACTCCTATGGACAATTTACAATCACCAATCGACCTAATATGCATGTTTTTGGATGGTGGGAGGAAACCGGAGTACCTGGAGGAAACTCAGCAAGCGTGGCGAGAACATGCAAACTCAGTACAGAAAGGTCCTCGGCCCAGGAATCGAACCCGGGACCTTCTTGTTTTGAAGCGACCGTGTTGTTAATGTTAATTTCTCTTATCTAAAGCACTTCAAATTACCAGTGTACGGAACAAACTCCCAGTCTTGACTTCAGTGTAATTAACACTTATGTAAATAAAAAATACATTTGAATATGATATAATATGAATCATTTTCAGCTACATTTTTTTTGATTACCGGCACAACCAACTGCATTGCCTTGGATTATCTCTCAAATTTAGTCCTTTAAAAAGGCAAAGGTGACTGACAACGTGCTAAAAAGCTAATTCTCAATCACCATCGGTACACAAGAGCTGAAAATTCAGTTCCCTCAACACTTCTCCATACTTGCAAATAGCTGGTTCTTTTCATTCATGCCTTCCAGATGATATATTGAAAGCACAACAAATCAACGAAGCAGAAGTGTTTTCAGAGGAAGGCAGTGGTCCTAACAGTAGAGAATCTCACTCTGATTGATTATTGGTACATTCAAAGGTCAAGGTGTAATCTAGAAAGAGGAATTGCATGTGCAAGCGTGTGTGTGTGTGTGAGAGAGACAAGATACCCTCAGAAGGCAAAGCTAAGCATTGAAAAACACATTACATAAAACATATCAAATTATACGTTTATTGAAGATATCAAAATGGTCTCCTGTAGCACACTAGATGCTCAGATGATCATTTTGCCAACTGTCTCACCTCGTTTCCTATTTCAATCCATTTTCCTCCCACTTAAAACTGTTTTCCTTCTACCTCCCTCTCATTTTTCTACTGCTCCGTTCTTCTGTTATGTAACAGGTATAGTCGATGCATGGTTACTGGGAATCACTACAGCTCAGGAAAAGTGAAGCTCAGAAGTGTGTGTGTGTGTGTGAGAGAGAGAGAGAGAAAGAGAGAGAGAGCCAAAGTGAGGTCAGCAGGAGCAGGTTATTTATAGTCAGAAGGCAATTGCTATCACACGCTGACTGCACCGGTCACAAGACTGACTCAGTTTCCTTACACGCTCCAACCAAACTGATTTGCACTGTACTAGAAGCTCATGAGCTCTGGTGACCATAAAGTCTGGCAATGAAATTGAAGATGAAACCTGAGACTTTGGGGGTACTCCCAGAAACGTATATTTACTTGGGATAAGTAGCCATATTCAAATATTCAATAAGTTAATTTATAAATACAATACAGAATAATGCAATTATTTTTCTAAAAATTGTTTAGCGTTGACGTTGAAACGGTGGCAATGTGCTTATGTAATCAGAGGGTGGCGCTGCCAATAGCAAACTTAAAAGCAATCAAAGAAAAAAAGAAAAGAACATTCGTCAAGGCCTAAATTCATTATGGTTTCAACAAATTTTTTTATTGCTATGAATGTTTGTCTTTATTTTTGAAATGGTTTATTTCATTAGAGATTGATGATGATCTGAAGCCAATGATCTGAACCCATCTCTATCTCTCTCTCTCTCTCTCTCCGTTTATGTGTCCAGTCTAAACATGTCTGCACCATCCCCAATAAAGCTGTAACTGATTATTAGCCACATATACACACATCTAAAGGCCAATAACCAGTTATATTTCTAGCATCACCTGTTGGATACGTCACACTTTGCACTAAGTCAAACATATCATATTGTAGGTATGATAAAATCTAGCTTTAAATTATTGTCATGACTTTATACAGTTATTATAGGATAGGTCAAGTCATGATTTACATCCACTCAAACAAGCCAATGTCCAATAGGCACAATATTAGTCATAGCGCCACCAGGTGGCAACAAGAAGTCTGGAATGATCAATGATTATATTACTATATTATATTACTTTAAATGCATGTTGGCTACCAATTTCTTTCCTAAAGCCACCAAGTGGCAATGAGTGCGGCTGTGAATACCCTTCAACTCCACTTTAATTACTATTATTCTTCTTTAAAATGAGAGAAGTTGTAGAGATTTAAGTCTGTCATAAGTGGCAAAGTGTTTCATGTACATTTATAAAAATTGTAAAAAAAATTTGTTATAAAAATTGTTTATAAAAACACATGTAACACACCAATAACTTAAAAAAAAGTCTCTTGCAACCGAGGCCCATTTTGTAAATTTTTTCAGCATGTCCAGTTGTTGTATTTTAACATACATATCCTAGAGAACATCCATATCTACACAAAACTATTAAGAAATGTTATTTTCCTAATCGCACTTTATAATTTCAACAAATACAAAAGGACATCTATTCACCATTTCCTTCAGCATAGACGACAGAAAAACAACAGGAATTTATCAAGTTATAATGCTATTTACAGTATAAATGGTCCAGCCATAAATATCAGACTCGGGAAAGCATTTTATAGCATGTAATTTAAAAAAACTATCTGCCCCATGCTGTGTGTTCAGGCCAAACCTAGTCCCCATAAAATAGGCCATTATGGTCGGCCCTTCATACTGCAAATGCTTTTACTACCAGGGAGGCAACAGGGAAAAAACAACTTTTTATCAACCATAGTTAGTGAACAGATAATTAGAACAGATGCTACGGAGATTAGCTTTAGCTAATTTCACAAATGTGATCAAATGTAATACAGCAGATAAGAACAGCGATACCGACACTGACTGATACAGATTTTTTAAAGATTAGCAAATTAGCAGTTACAAAAGCAGTCTTATTGTAACTTACTGGTTTCTGGGAAATTAAAGAAATTAATGTCAAAATATTAAAAACAACCCCCCCCAGCAAAATATAAGCTGTATTACAATATTTAGTTCATAATCAGACAAAACTGAAAGGATAGTGGAGAACCTCTTTATTAATGAACAAATGTGTTTGGAGCATTAAAAAAAACCCCTAAGTTTAATGATTGATAAAAACAAATAGTAAAAACAACAAGGCTAATCACATTTACATTTGCTAGGAAGCATAATGATTGGACTCTGCAATCAAAGAAGGTCATGTGATCAGATGAGTGGCTGCAATTGGTCAGGTTAAGATTCAGCAACGTTATGTGCGCACCTGACTAACTGAATATACAGAATAGCTTGGTAATCCAGTTATTCTTGGATTGTTCTCTTTCCTGATCTCACAGGCATATTGAAAGATAGTCATGCCAGAATGCTTTAGGCTCAAATTGTGAAAGTGTGGCCAGAACAGTGAGTCCAGACCATAACACCATTGGCAATCTTTGGGATGGTGATGGAGAGGAATTTGTGCCTCAGCCAGACTCCCCCATCAGCAATACAAGATCTTGGCAAAAAATGAATGTAACTATGGATGGGAATAAAATGTTATGACATTGCGAAACCTTGCCATGGCAAATACAAGCTATAATCAAAGTTGTTTCGACTAAATATTAGATTTTTATCAGCAAAACAGATATATCGTTCATCAAACAAAATTGTCATAGATACAGAAAAAAAAGAACAGACAGAAAAAGAAATGCAGGAAATAGATGAGGAAATAAAAGACAGTAAATAGGAAAGAAAGAAAGAGAGAGAGAGGGGATTAAAAATAAGTGGGATAGAAAAAGAATCTAAAGAAAAATGAGGAAGAATGCATGAAAAGAAAAGGTGAGAAAGTGTGCAAGAATGAAAAGGATTCAGAGAGGCAATGAGAGAAAAAGAAACAGACAAGAGAGAAGCTGGGTTAGGGGTGTCCTGTGCTACAAATAAACACTTGGAGCGTCACGGTGCGGTAGCTTTCTTTAGCACAAAGTGGGAAACGTGGGGATTTGGTGGACTTACTGCAAGAACACATGACCCTTTTTGGGTGATCATAAGCGGACAGCATTACATAGAGATGTAAATGGGGTTCGAGACATTACTCAGACCACTTGTGAAGGCCGTTTGCAATGTATGTGGCTACATTAGATTTGCAGTGTGAAAAAGAACGTGTCCTCAATCCTCCCCGGTGAGGAGTTTGGGTCATTGCGCGCTGATGTAACAATTAAATCATTTATTTCACGTTACTGTTTATTTAAATGTTTAAAAATACAGTGCAGTAGTATAGTGGTTAGCACGGTCGCCTCACAACAAAAAGGTCCGAGGTTTTATTCCCAGGCAACGGGATGAGTTTGCATGCTTCCGGTTTCCTCCCACAGTCCAAAACCATGTACATTAGATTGATTGTTGAGTTTAAATTTACCATAGGAGTGAGTGGGTGTGGTTGTTTGTCCATGTGTGGCCCTGAGATGGACTGGCGACCTATCTAGGGTGTACCTCTACCTCTCACCCTATGTGCCTTGGGATAGGCTCCAGCAGACCAGTGTTTTGACTTTACATTTACAGCACATGGCAAATGTTCAGCAGTTTCATCGTGCTGGGACTGGGTAGAATTTTGATGCAGAATATCTTATCTAGTCCTTAGTAATAAGTACTAGTCTCTTTCTTTTTATTTCTAATCAGTAAAATTAGAAATAATTCCATTTTGTTACCACGGTGACTTGGTAACCGTCACCAGGTGGAGACCTAAAATACACAACGCGAATTCTTGGAGACAGAACATGTGATGGTCTCATTTCCTTTACTGGAACAGAGCAGTCTGAAAGAATTCCACCTACTTAAACAGTCCCAGATGTTTGGTGGTCTATGTGCGTTGTCAGAGCCACATGACCAGAACGGTACAACATAAGCATTAATTCATCTCTCTGAAAAACAACGATGACGTTTTAGACTTTTCTAAACAATGAACAGATTTAGAAAGAAATTTGACCAAAAGGCTGAGCTCAGATTAAAGGAACCCAACAATTACTTGAAGTTTGAAATATTTTTTTCTTATCAATAGAAAATCTTGTCTGTGGTAATCAAATTAAAAGATAAAACTATTAAAAGCTCAAGAAAGAGAAATTCCCTTATTATATTTGATTATTTTACAGCAAACAGTTTACAATTGCAAAGAAATGCATTGATGGTTTGTATTTCTTGCTTGTTGATCTGTTGTTTAATTAGTCAATAGTAGGTTGTAATAAATTGTGACTTTGTAAGCGTGACCTAAAACCTGGTTAAAGCATCCATGGGTTAGAATGAGTATCTGTGCTTCACATGTTTCACACACGTCTCAATGTCTTTGTGTGCACATCACGTCCTTGCTGTTGGGAGACAACTAAATGGTTTTCCAGGAATGCGTTTTCATGCGAAGCGACGTTGTTTAGGAGGACAGGCTAGCCAAATTCACTGCAATAACTCCGTCACTGGGAGACTGTAACCATGGAAATGTATGTATTGCTAAATGTGTAGGTTAGGATTGCTGTGTTGTAATGGAGTGTGGAATCAAGGAAAAATCTACAAAATAATTAAGAGGGGGAAAAATTTGCATGTTCATCTTTTATTGTTTTACAATCAAAAGCATAATAAGCAATTTGCCACAGAATTGCAGTCAAAAATATTATAAAATAAGGTTGCACAATTCTATTTGATATGCATACCATATTTATGTCTCTAATACAAAAATAAAAATGTACAAATGTATAAATACAGTTGCCATTATTTACCCCCACAAACACACAAATAAGAATTGACCTAATAAAGCTTTTCCTGAACAGCGCTGAAAGCTAATCCACCGATTTCACTAGCCCTACCTACAGAGCATGATGTGTACGTGGCAACGTTGACAGCACAGTGGGGAACCCTGACCAGAAAGACGATCTGTATAACCTTTACACAATCCATCTCTCTAAACTCTCTGTCCATGACTGCTCGGAGACCAAAGCAGATTCTCTTAGGAAATTCCTATATCAGCTCTGATTACTGTATGGACACAACATGTACCACGGGTTTAGGATAATGAATGTACCCATATAGGAGTAAAAACCTATTGCTATGTGGAAAAGGAAACTGGGGTATGGTACACATCTGCACGGTTCAGTACACAGACTGGGACTCAGGGCTAAAAATATTACCTCTGATAAACAACTGAACCATGTGTTCTTTATTACTTAAAGCAGATGGTACACACACTAGCTTTCAATCCTGTTTAAACCCTTCTGTCAAATTTATAATTTTTTTATCCAGGCATTATCCATCTGAACAGATGAGTGTAAAGGGCTTTATACGGGGGTCTTAGCAGTGGCAGCTTGGCAAATCTAGAATGGTCCTGTCAGCAGTCCAACATCAGAACCATTAAGCTATCTGCTTTGTTCTGCAATAACAGTGATTCAACAACACATCCAGTGTTTATTAATGATCACAATAAAGAGTCATTGCAGTCCACCCATCTTTTGTCCTAACTGTTCTTTAAGAAGAAGTAGACCGTGAGTATATTTATGTTTGCATTAAAAATTAGTACATGACCTACAGCATTGCTCAAAATATATTTTTCAAGGACACAGCTATTGGTTTTACGCATTGTCTGCAATGACCTTTGGGTTTCTCTGGTCTTTGTTAGCTATTCATTCATGTTACTGCTATATGTGTAGCAGAGCTTTAGTTCTTTTCTGATAATACTGGTCTGTATTAGTATAATACCGGTCTCTATATACCTCTAAATACCAACAACAGCCAACAATGAGACATATGCAGATTAATAGTAAACACAATGATTAAAAACAACGCTATTGTATGTGATATATGGTGATGCAGAATCATGGAGGAAATAACAACTCAGAGGTAAAATTTACATAACATTTCTTCTTTTTTGCTTTTACATCCCAATTTGTGTACACACTACAGGATCAACAAACAGTTATTAACTTATTTATTAAATTAATTAATGGAAACCCAGAATGTGATTAGTATTAATTCGATATTAGATGTGTCGAGCTATTAATTGGACGTAAATCCACATGTTCCAAGCTGTTAAAACAGGGTCCATGAGAAAGACCCATAATAGTGTTTTTAACTATCAAGTGTCTGTAAGACTGTTGTAGAACATCTGCTTCAAGGATTGAAATAGTGTTATGAAATGTCCTTGTTGTGATAATATTCTGCTCAGTATGAATGTTAAACATTGTGAACAAATATTTTTAAAACAACACACTGCATTACTGGTCCCACTATTCCTCAGGATACAAGGTTGGTCGGACATATATTTATTAACCCAACCTGACACCCACCTATCCAATATTTCACTCACCCATCAATGAACCCATGTTGCACTTATCTTTTAATGTTCCTGTACCTATACCTATCCATCCATTTATCCATCCATCTCCAACCACCTATCTCATATTTAGCTATGTATCTAAATAAAATATATTTATAGACATTTCTTCATGTCCAACCATCCCTCCATCCATCCATGTCTGTATCAGCCTCAAAGAAATGTTTTTTTTTTATGTCTTGTATCCTTCTGCTCTGAAATTAAAGCTGTTCTCTCATTGTGTGCTCTCATTACTAGCAAAAGAAGAATATGAGGATTTCCACGAGTAGTTAAAAAAACAGCAGTAATATCTGTGTGCAGTGTTATCTGAGAGAACCTGTGGGGCTTTTCAAATGTGAATGTTGGATATGCACTAGTAAATATCTTGTAAGCAGGTTTTGGCAGCTTGACAAGCTCTTTTGTCATGCTGACAATGTGACATATCCAAGTGGCTACAGCAAAAAAAGACACTGAAGTGTGCTGGAAAATAATTTCAGTGGAATGTCTCAGGAAACAACCCTGCTCAACACTAGGAAGTGGGAGTAACATCCTACCCTGGAGGATAAGAGAGAGTCAAATACTTCTACTTTCTAACTAACAAACATCTGACTGTGGGCATATCTAACTTATTTTAACATTAAGAAATCCACTAAATCGGACTTGGGCCACAATTTTTTCTTTACCAAGAGACAGAAAGTATTAAAGTTCATAAACTCACTGTGACTTCCACAATTTTGGCCCCAAATATTTTACCCTAGACTGCATTTGGATAGCTCTCATTTGGGCTGAAATGCCCCTCACACTGCCTCCACCTCCACTGACGCCACGCAACGCCTAGATCCACTTTGTAAAGTCAAACAATTCATGAAACAAGGAGAAAGGTTTACCATCTGTTAGGTTTCCACTCTTAAGCTTTTTTCTGTTTTAGAGAACTTTGTCGGCCATTAACAGAGCAAACATTTACTCTGTGTTTTAAACACCAAAGAGAACAAAGTGGCTAGAAGCTTAAAATATAATAATTAATATTTATTCAGTAAAATAATAGCTGTAGTATCTGTACATTGTCTGGTGAAATGATGAATTTTTAAACCACATACAATGTACAAGGGAGGTATGCGATTTTCGATGCAGCAATTTATAATAGTTTAAAGTTTTTATTGTGATTTTTCCTGAACATTTGAAAAACAACATTACTTGAACTTACGGGTTAAAATTAAACATAGTACTAGATGTTTCTTATCACATGCTCCCAGCTATTAATCTTTACAAGTCCTTTCAGGACTAGTTTATTCATTCACCTTCTAACCCACTTATTCCATAGCTCAGGGTCATGAGGGTTTGCTGGAGCCTATCCCAGTGCAAATAAGGTGAAAGGCAGGGGTACACCCTGGGCAGGTCACCAGTCAGCAGCAGGGCATGGATGAACAACCATACACACTGACACACCTATGGGTAATTTAAAATCACAGACCAACATGTACATGGTTTTGGACTGTGGGAAGAAACCTGAGTACCCAGAGAAAACCCATGCAAGCACAGTGACAGTGCAAACTCTGCACAGAAAGAGTTTCCCTTGTTCAGGAATCGAACCCAGGTCATTCTTGTTGTGAGGTGATCGCGCTGAACACTACACCACCGCCCACCTTATACTAGTTTTCTTTTTCTAAACAGCAAATCCTTAAGCTTTTCTTTGAGAATTTCTAATTCTAATTCTGACTCATGAGACTTATTCAGCCTCAAGCGGTGTCCTGAAGTAAAAAAGTTAAGAAACCACAAACACTACGAGATGAAAGCTGTACACCGACTTAAAGCCTGCTAAAGACTTTCAACACATTTTAGCACTAACCTTTTTCTCCCTGCTGCCCAAACTATCTGATCATCAAAGACAGTGAGTCAGACACAACAAATCCATGTGTTAGAGGGCAGCTTTGAAGCCCCCCCCCCCCAGTAAACACAGTGCCCAAATAGACTGTAATTTAACTGAACCATCAGAACTATTCTTTCAGGAGATTATATATATTATATA
>JAOTRA010003692.1:0-10071 GCA_026260255.1 Pseudolaguvia tuberculata | reverse complement strand
CGTCTTCCTCCTCTCCTCCTCCTGCTTTGGCCAACAGTAGCCCAATTTCCACCGGTACCCTATCGGCTAACAGTACACGTGGCGGTCGTTGTTAGCCTGGGCCGCGACCGATCCGGTATGGGTTTCTTATTTTTGATCCGCATATTTGATTTGGCGCAGTTTTACGCTTGCTGCCCTTCCTAACGCAACCCTCCCCATTTATCCGGGGTTGGGACTGGCACTAAGAATGCACTGGCTTGTGCAACCTTAATGGCTAGGTTAACCTAGGTTCTGTTAATATCTAAACATAATCATGTGAAGGCCGGCCTAAGGATCTGCACAATATACAAACAGCAAAAAGAAAGGTTAAAAAGAAATTGGAAATAATCATTTTCTAGCCAGACACACAGCCTTTCCTTTTCTAAATCAAAGCCCTTTATGACTAATGGGGCTTCAATGTAATCACAAAATGGGATCACTGTCTCATAAGTAACAAAAGTGACAAAACAAAAGAAACTAAAGGTCAAAAAGAATGAATAGAGTTCATTCAAATTATAGGTAATGTTTAGTGGGTTAAAGGTGGCATTGTGTCATAAAATAATATTAAGGAAGCACGGTTATAGGAGGAATGGGGTTGCGAAACAGTTGTAGAGAAGAAAACACAAATATAAATGAAGTAGCAAGCAATATACAGTTTATATAGTTTTGACTTCAGCATGCCAAAAAGGACTTATTTAACAGCACTTGGTATGTATTTTAAGTTGGAAGATAACCTTCTGAACGGGTGTGTCAGACTGTAATAAAAAATATTACTCGACTCGATTCAGGACTTCCAACGCCCTTTAACTAAAAAGACAACATATTGTGTCGTTGTCCATACAAAGGACTTCACATTTAAGTGTAAACATTTTTATGCTTAAACTACCAAAGACATTACGATTCAGGGTTTGATTCCCAGCACTACCAAATGACAAGGGCCTTAACCCTTGCTCAGTTATACAAAAATGCTAAATGTTAGTCTGCTAAATGCTTACATGAAAATGTACATAAATATAAATGTAAATGTAAGTCAGCTTTATACAAATTATACAAGGTCTACAGTCGGACAATATTGTAGTGGCAGATTTATGGTCATTCTAAAAAAAACATTGAAAAATTGTTCATGAAAAATTAAGGAGGACAGAAACACCAACTTGGAAGATGTATACCAGGGGTGGGCAATCTCGGTCCTGGAGGGCCGGTGCCCTGCAGAGTTTAGCTCCAACTTGACATGGAAACTTTAACTACACTTAGCCAGAGCCTGATTAGTTGGTTCAGGTGTGTTTAATTAGGGTTAGAGATAAACTCTGCAGGACACCGGCCCTCCAGGACCGAGATTGCCCACCCCCTGATGTATACACTCTGATGAAGCAACATGTGCAATCCTTCAATATTAAGAGTGCACTCACTGTTCTGTTCCATCATTGGTGTAGTAGGAAATAGCCGTCCCGTTGTTCTTCAGATGTTCATTGTTATCAACAATCTTCCTGATGGCGGAGATCAGTCTTTGATGATCTATCTCACTTGAAGAACTTGGATGAGTCCAGAGATGAATCAGAATAATTATAAGCGTTCCAAGTAAGACAAAACTTATCAAAACCTTCAATCTTTGCACACGCATGATGACCTGTAGATAAGAGATTGATTGTATGTACAGTATTTCTAAATGAGAGAAAATTGAAGTAAAAAAGTTTTAGCAGTGCCTAGAAATAAGCCCAAGAGGCAAGTTCCCAGTGATGACCTTGTCTTCAACTATCCAATGTTGCGTCAGCAACAGTTGCTGCTGATTTGTCTGTCTGATCAGAAAAGAACTGTCCCTCGACTTAGCCTAGTTTCTCAAATTGTTTTCTCCATTTTGTCACAGATGTCTCTTAATTTATACTAATATACTAGTTACACTAAACTGAGGGCACATAGGGCAAAAAGCATGGACAGAACAGGTGGCCAATGCTGTCCATGTGTGGCCCTGCGATGGACTGGTGACCAGTTCAGGGTGTACCCCTGCCTCTCGCCTTATGTGAGCTGGGATAGGCTACAGCAAGACCCTCGTGACCCCGAATTAGGGAATAATTAGGTAAGAAGATGGATGAATGCATACATTTGGCCACGTCGTGTATTATACAATCTGTTGATTTAGTACTAATTTCTAATCAGCTTTTCTGAAAAGAGAGACACGCCTTATCAAAATAACTATATAAATCAATTTTAATGTAATTTTAATTAGTTAATTACAATTCTTTGAATAATGGTGATATACACAAATACAGAATGATATTTTATTTATTCTACACGTTTGTTGATCATTTGAGTGTCGAAACCTGGAACTTGCGTGACGAGGAAATCAGGGACAAACAGACGATTTAAGAAAGTTAATATTTGGATTATTTGTAACGCAAATAATAATCTTTTCTTACCTTTGTTTACAAGCGTTTACTTTTGCCTTTTATTCCAAGGTGGCAATAGTCAATTGTGGAGATTACCGGGCGTAAAGCGTGCGGGTAGGTTGCCAGATTTGTGTCAGTTAAACGTGTTTTGAAACTCGTCGTTTATTCGTTTGTGGTTTCGTTTTATTTTAGGAAATGACGTCATTCACTTCTGCTTTAGAGATTTCTAATGTTCTGAACAACAGTTAAATAAAGTGCGGCGCGGTGGCCTCATAAGACATTCCGGGTTCGATTCCCGGTCCGGGGATCTTTCATTGCTGAGTTTGCCCTCCCCACGCTTGCGTTGATTTCCTCACACGGTCTAAAAACATGTTCATTAGGCTTATTGGTGATTCTAAATTGTCGACAGGAGTGAATTTGTGTGAGTGGTTGTTTATCTATGTGTAGGGTAAGAAGATGGATGGATGGATGGATGGATGGATGGATGGATGGATGAATGAATGAAAAGTTAAATAAGATGGATAAATAAACAGTGATGAACTATTACAGAAGGATTTTCTGGAGTATCGAGTGAAATTCGATGATTACTAAGTAATAATTACAACCTTGATACGAAACTATTTTGGTATATTAAAGAGCGAAATGAAACTTTTTCCGAAATCACCTGATCGTTTTTGATCAATGAAGCGTTTTGTATGTACGTATTTGAATCAAATTGCTATTCTTACAAATGAAATAATTTTTTTTTTTACAAACATCAACAAGAATAAAAGAATAAAAAAAAGTTAAAGTAACACGACTGAAGGGTCATTCATTAATTCATTTATTCATTCATTCATTCATCTTCTAACCAGCTTATTGCCTAATTCTGGTCACATCCACCCTGAATGGGTCACCAGTCCATCACAGGGCCACACATAGACAAACAACCACTCATGCACACATTCACTGCTATGGGCAATTTAGATTCATCAATCAAACTTTTTTTTGAGGAAACCGGAGTACCTGGAGGAAACCCACACAAGTGTCGGAAGAACATGCAAACTCTGCAGAAAGATCCCTGAGGAAGCAAACCTGGGACCTTCTTGTTGTGAGGCGACCCTGTTAACCACTACACCACCACGCTGCCCCGCTGAGGAGACAAATACATATAAATAGCTGTGTTCTCTAATTCTCTGTAAGGTTTACTATAAACAGTGGTGTGCAGCCAGTACCAGCAAGGCTTTCTCTGCAGGCCAAAACACTACCAGAAGCTGACCTACATTTGCATTGACCTAAATTCCAATATTTGCTCCATTGACTGGTATTTATTTTTTCTTGACAGTTAATTCTCTTCATTTCCAGCTTCTTTCAACTGCACTGCTTCCAGTATGTGTATGTTAGATTTATTGTCATCATATTTCAGTACTATTTGCTGCAGTATTTGGTAATCTGCCCAAAGCATCCATTTTGTTGGCCAGTATAACTCTAACTATATAAGCAGTGACGTATTCCTAATAAATTAACAATATTAAAGACCATAAAATATTACATTTTTTAACCAATCAGATTTTGAAATCCGCCTATCAATATTTGCTAGAAGGTGTACCTTGACGTCAGCATTTTTTCACTGTCTGATTTAAAACTTCAGCCTTGTTTGGTCACAATGGCTAACGGAAGAGGAGAAATTAATTTTGTCTTGGATATAATTAAAAATCCTTTCTGTAACGTGACTTTTTCCTAAAAGTTAAACTTATTAGGAGAGATCAGCTAACTCTCAGCCTAGGAAAGAGTATATCATTCATTCCAGACTGTAAAGAATATTAACACTGACTTACAGCCTTTATATGTATTATAGATTTTATTGCACAAATTATTTCAACATATTATTGCAAACATTACGTTGTTTTTATGACTGTGTGATGTTATTAGATAAATATTGCTTCTGAACTGTTGACTCTCTGTTTGTAAATACACCACTTTGTTACATAGTGTTTTTGTGTAATACCTTCTCCTTCTTCTCTTTTTGGCTGCTCCTGTTAGGGGTATCGCTCTTCTCCACATCTACCTCTTTCACCTCAACTTTCTGTCTTACTCCTTCTGACTTTCATTCCCCTTTCTCTCTAGCGAGTACCTCCACCTTTCCAGATTCTTCTCAACCTGCTCCCTATTCTAACCACAAATCACTATATCATCCACAAACATCATCGTCCATGGTGACTCCTGTCTGACCTCATCTGTCAACCTATCCATCACCTTTGTATAATATGGTATTGAGAATATTATTTCTGTAATCACATCATGATAGTGGTGGTATTAAGAAGTGATAGTGGTCATATTAAGAGGCGTATCAGTTATTTAAGATCCTACTGAAGGCTCATGTGCTAAATGCATTGCACACCACTGACATAACCATTATATTTCATTATATAACCAAAAAAACCATATGTCATATATCATTCATTTGTGTATTAAAACATTATTAAGTGGTGGCAAGTGGTGGCTTGGTGGTTGGACTAACACCAGAAAGACATCTGTCCAGAGTTTGACTCCTGGGCCAGGGATCTTCCTGTGCTGGGTTTCTTCCAGGTACTCCGGTTTCCTCCCACAGTCCAAAAAACATTAGGTTGATTGGTGATTCTAAATTACCCATAGGAGTGAATGTGTGGTTGTGGTTGTTCGTCTATGTGTGTACTGTGATGGACAGGCGACCTGTCCAAGATGTACCCCTGCCGCATGCCCTATGTGCGAATTAGCGAATGAGCGGGTAAGGAGGTGAAGGAATGAATGAATGTATTTCTCTGGTAAGTAAAAGTAAATGTAAAAATGTGTTGTGTTGTAAAAAAAAAAATAGAATGAGAGCAATGGAGCTAGCTTCACTTGCAAAATAATTACATCCAACATTGATTCATTCATTCATCTTCTTACTCGCTTATTCGTCCATTGCAGGGCACACATAGATGAACAACCACTCACACATACACACCTATGGACAATTTTGACTCACGAATCAACCAAATGTATATGTTTTTGGGCGATTGGAGGAAACCAAAGTACCCGGAGAAAACACAGGCAAGCGCTGGAAGAACATGCAAACTCCACACAGACGGATATTAGTAGATGGTATTATGGTATACAGTATAAAAATAGTCAATCAGTAGAATGAAGTCTATGTAGAAACATATTGTACTGGAAATCAATATGTATAAGGTATGAGGAAGAACCTTCCGTTCTTGTGAGTTATTGTTTGTGTCTGACCTGCAAAGGAAAAAAAATCATATGCGTATTAATCCTATTAGCATTGCTAATCCTATTAGCACAGGAGGAGAGATTGTGTGGATTTTACTATTTAGTCACAGCAACACATGCAATAAAATTAGGTGCAGAAAGTGTCCAAAAGGTGTATTTGGTGGATTAAGCAAACTATAACGCACCATATCATCATAGAACTTAGAGACTTTGTGCACAGAAACATTGGCATATTGGAACAGTGTGTCCAGTTGAGGTACATTTTCGTGCTACTATATAAACATAATCTCAGAAAGCACTGTGTAAATGTAATGGAAATGCCTTTATTTTGTCATATATAGTTTACAGCACACTGAAATTCCAGGCCTTTCTGGAAATTATGTTATAACGGGTGATGATGCATGAAGAGGAAGGAGCAAGCCCCCTTTCCATCTCCATGTTCAGGAATCAGCTTAATATATGGTTCCTTAATATGAACCTATCAGATATTCAGCTGACATGTACAGCAGGTACATCTTCTGAACAATTGGGGGTTAAGGGCCTTGCTCAAGGGCTTACAGTAGTTTTTTGGTGAAATGGGAAATTGAACCCTGGTCTTTCTGGTATCATCACATCCATAAACCTCCTTCTTGGTCTAGGTACAAAATTAAGATGCCAAAAAAAAAAGATCTGTGACAGCTCAATGTTGAATTAGAAATACGCAAGAAGTGATAAGAACTTATAATTAACTGATAGATATTTGTGAAATGGTTGTATTATTCTGTTAATAATGACTTCTATGACAGAAACTTTTATGACAGAAAGCCAAAATAAATCTTATTAGCACAAAATAAATATTAGTTTAAAAAAAACGCTAGATGGCAGTCTAGGGTCTATTTGGTCAAATTTAAATCCACGTGTTTAAGGTGTAACGCTTTATATATTGCAGTTTCGAAGCCACAGAAGGACACGAGTGCCTTCTCACTGTAAGGTCCTATTTTCACTTGCAATTGTGCGATGACATTTTTCCAAACTGTATCGATCAGTTAAACAAAAGGGCAGGAGGAGGAGCTGGAGGTGGCAGATTTTCATTGGGAGTGACGAGGATGGACAGGATTAGAAATGAGTTTATTAGAGGGACGGCGGAGACAAAGTGAGGGAGACTGAGGTTGAGAAGGTTTGGACATGTGCAGAGTATTTTGGTAGAAGAATGCTGAGGATGGAGGTGCCGGGCAGGAGGAAAAGAGGAAGACCAAGGAGGAGGTTTATGGATTTGGTGAGGGAAGATATGAAGGTAGTTGTGGTTAAAGAGGCAGATGTAGGGTAGTGTGGAGAAGAGTGATCCGCTGTGGCGACCCCTAACGGGAGCAGCCGACAGGAGAAGATCGAACAGTAAACACCGATTACTGTAGTTCACGTGACGTTTTATTTTACACAAAATCCTTATATACCAATAAATAATCATTGACTTTCCATTTAATATTTGTTTAACGCATTTATATTTTATGAATTAAGAATTTATGTAAATAGAAAACGTAATAACATTTTTCAATAATTTATACATCGTCTAAATGTTTGCTTTCGGAATAATGGAAATAGCAACGTAAAAAAATTTAAATTTGGCTTAATCCAAAATGCCCGGATGAGACAACGTTGTCTGATTCGCTGAATAGATTCCGTTATCGTGTTGTTAATATGGATATGTAGTTCACAGGAATGGTACTACACGCGTATATCAACACTTATAAATGTTAATAATGTTTATTTCAGGAACGCAAATGTCAAGCGAATTTATTTAACCGAATGAACGAATGAATATGTATCTGACGTATTCTATTCCCTATGGCATGTTCTTTACAACGAACTTCCGTTACGTGGGCGGGGCTTCTGGTTGCTGACAGCTGCTTTTCCGCCAATGAAATGAGTCCTGAGCGAAGCTTGCGGTAAATACAGAGCTGAACCTAAGTAAGTCCACACAAAAGGAGGCCGCAGTTATAAGACAGCAGCGTTTCATCTAATGGCATAAACCGCAAGTACAATACAGCTGTTATTACCGCATTCAACCTCTGACATGACAGCCGGACTAAACGAGGTATGAAATGGGAAATCTTTGCAATAATCGGGGAAATGATCAGCTACATAGATTTAATAAATCAATGTTGTTGTAAGTGTTTTAAATGCACTATTATTTCTTCATTATGTAAATGAACATGTTATCTATCTATCTATCTATCTATCTATCTATCTATCTATCTATCTATCTATCTATCTATCAAGCTTATGTCCTTACAATAAATACAAGTCACCCCAGGGGACCAGGTTTAAATGCTCTTTATTCAGGAAGTCAGACAGCTGTATGGCTTAACTAAAGGCAGTTCAAATGGCTGAGTGGTTTGAAACATAATTGGCTGATAATAACCAAGTTAATCAGGTTTTTTGGCAGAAACCAAAGCCAAACCCAGAGAATATCACTGAAAATTAAAATGTAATTCAATAAATAATGTTGAAAAAGAAATATACAATAATACAAACAAAAAAAGTAGTGGATCGAAAGTCTAATAAAGAGCAGGTTAAAAAAACGGATGTGTGTGTGTGTGTGTGTGTGTGTGTGTGTGTGTGTGTGTGTGTGTGTGTGTGCCCGAAACTCATACCACAACTGATAAGCTTAAGCTAGTTAGAGACTACCATGTTTATAACCAGGCATAAAGAAAAGTAATATCGCAAGGAGGTATCATGAACCATGAAAGATTTATTGTAAAATGCAAACTGGAAAAAAAAAATCCCTCTTTAAGACACTGTGATATGTAAAACAAAACTTTAAGAGGCTAACCATCAAATCAAGCCAAGTTAGAACTGACAGGAAGGAGCGTGACAGGAAGGACACATGAGACGAGAGACGTTCGAGGAGAGAGACATATTGCAGACAGAGCAGAGCTTCTTCTTATCTTTGAAGGTTAGTCGTTAATGTTAGATCGGTTTTAATAGGAGATCACCTTCAGTTCAGTTTTTTTATAGTGCTTTTTACAATTGTCATTGCCTCATAGCAACTTTACAGAGTGAATGATAATTCTGTTAGTTTGTCCCTGATGAGCAAGGCGGGGGCCACAGTGGCAAGGAGAAGGAAGAAACCTTGAAAGGAACCAGACTCAACAGGGAACCCATCCTCATATGGGTTGAACAGAAATCTGTTAGAGGAAAAACCCTGAGCGTGAGACGAGGAGAGATAAAAATTAAGAGGGAAAACAAAATTAGACTGTAATAGAAACTCTGCTGTTGGATAAGATCTTTTTGAAAGATTGATCTATTTCTTGTTGGCTAACGGCAATTAAAGCTACGTTTTTGCTCTTTCTCATCCGTGCCTGATATCAAATCAAATTATTATTATACTAAGCGTAATTGAACAGGGACAAACAGACGCACGTTGCCCTAGGGAGAGGCCTGCTAAAATTTTTGACAATAGCTTATATGCAGCAGGTGTATTATTTATTTATTTATTTATTTATTTATTTATTCATTTTCACCCTGCGTTCTGGGATTTTTCTTTTCTCAACTTTATTCATATCTTGACATATGAATCAATGTTTAGTAGCATGTATTAACTTGTAGCTCTGTGGTTATGGTGTTACTGTTGATCAGAAAATTATTCATTTAGATTCCATGACCATCATGCATTTGTCAGACTCTTTTATTCAGAGCGACTTACACTCATATCTCTTTTGTACAACTGAGCAATTGGGGTTTAAGGGAATTGGGGTTGCTCAAGGGACCACAGTGGTTGCATGGTGAAGCTAGGAATCGAACCTCAGACTATCTGGTATCGGTCCCACACCTTAACCCCTAAGCTAAAATCTGTAGATGGATAGTTATAAATCTGCATGATATTTAGTAGATTAGAAACAATTAAATCTTCATCATTCATCTTCTTATCTGTTTATTACAAATTTGGGGTAACAAGGGTCTGCTGGAGCCTAACCCAGCTAATTTTCAAATTTAGTTGTTCTAAATTAAAAGTTAAATCTAAATGTTATTTTGCCAATCTTTTCTATGGATTTTCTTACAGCGCCCCAATCTGTGACTGTGAAGAGGCTGCCATGAAAAAAGTGGGCTCTATATCTGCTTTTGTCTTGGGCTTTCTGGTAGGCTTCTGCTCTTTTTTATTGAAAGAGGTTTGGTTCGGACAAAATGTCTTTATTCGGCCTAGTGGACAACAGGAAAAGCAGACCAGCAACAATGACAGCTGGATGGTGCAAAGTTATGCTCTTTTCAACCTGAATCACCTTCATCATACAGGTGCAGCCGTGCTTCCTTTACTACATCTGTGACTTATAGTGTTATAACAATTGTTTAAAACTGTAAATTCTTTATTTTATATTCCTAAATTGGGGCGGCGCAGTGGCGTAGTGGATAGCACAGTTGCCTCACAACAAGAAGGTCCCGGGTTCGAATCCCAGGCCGGGATCTT
>JAOTRA010003682.1:0-10072 GCA_026260255.1 Pseudolaguvia tuberculata | reverse complement strand
TTTCTTGATTGCAAACAGGTGTGGCAGTAATCAGGCCTGAGTGTGGCTAGAGAAATTGAACTCGGGTGTGATAAACCCCATGGTTTAACAGGGGGCAAACACTTTCTCACACAGGCCAAGTAATTTTGGATTTTGTTTTGTGTGTTTACTCATGTTATCTTTGACTAATATTTTAAAGTTTTTTGATGATCTGAAGCAAAGTGTGAAAAACATGCAAAAAGATTAGTAACACTCTTACTTTAATTCGGTTCAACCCAAATGAGGATGGGTTCCCTGTTGAATCTAGTTCCTCTCAATTTTTCTTCCTAATCCCACTCTAGAGAGTTTTTCCTTGCCTTCGTCGCCCTAGGCTTGCTCATCAGGGACAAATTCATCATTCATCTATTCATATATCATTTATTCTGTAAAGCTGCTTTGAGGCAATGACTGTTGTAAAAAGCACTATACAGATAAATTAAATTGAATTGAATTGAAATCAGGAAGGGGGCCAACACTTTTTCACTCCACTGTATGTATTTCAATTTATTATTTAATGGTAAGGTGTGCACAAACATTTGGCCACATCATTTAGTTTTCATGTTTATTTATTAACGGAAAGTTGGAAGTGGTTACATCATAGTTCCCTTAATTGCCTTATAATATAATTATAACCGGTCCATAAAGTTGGAACTGTGAATATACGCAAAGTTAAATACGCTTTAATTCTACATTATACCCGTCATTATGGGAAGATGTGTTTATGATTTGGCTCATTTCAGGGGTTAATGGTGGCATCAGTGGCAGATTAGTGTTGCTGGGAATTAAACCGATGATGTTCTGTGTTACAGTACAACACTACTGAGCAACCACTGCTGTTGTGTAATAGAATAAATTCTGTTCCAGATTTGGCATGTACTCAATGTAACTCTACACCCAGACATGCTTGTTACATTTCCGCAACGTCCAAGCCTCTTCAGCTGAGCATGTTTTTGACAGCTTCTCTCTGTTTGGATCATGTGACCCAGAGTGCTGGAAGAATCCACATGGTCAAGCTCCATTAGCACTGGATTAGTGCGCTTAGTCACGTCTCAAAAGCGATGTCATTTACTGTAAACGATGGAGTGAGATAAAAACAAGTGACAGGATCCGAGGTCTGTGTTTAGATGTGCCGCTGTGCTAATCAATCCTGCGTCTCTCCTGTTTGTTGCATCTGAGGAGGCGGATATCTGTTCTTAAAGAAAGGAACTTTAATTAAAGGGCAAATTTATATAAATATTATGCAAACTTTGCTTTTGAAGTCTAAGAAGTCTGTTGAATATGAAGGAGTCTGTAGACTTACAGATTTTTTAAATTTTTAAATTGAAAATGTACTTTTCACTTGCATGTTAGTTATTTCCAATATTTTTACACCCAGCAGATGCAGAATGTCAGTAAAATTGCTCTAAAGGTTTGTTCCTCCTGGAGACACATTGCTTCTCAAGTCTAAATGTGTGTGTTTATCTCCCCAGATCTCTACAAGGACTTGTTGGCCTATGTACTGTACTGTGCTGTTGAATGTCCCTATCTGTCTTATTCTCTCTCACACACACACACACACACACACACACACACACACACATTCTCTCTCTCTCTCTCTTCGCCTGCCTGAGCCCACTTTATGACCTGTTCTCCCATTCTGTTTCCGTTAAAATATTTAATAAGACATAATTAAAAGGACATAAAAACAGTAGTGCCTTTCTTTATTTTATTTTTATAGTTATTCCTGACAGACCTTCCTTATACATTAGCAAGACAAAGGAACATTCTAAATCCTATAAGAATAATGCGTTTTTGCCTTTCAGTCCACGCTGACTATAGTAAATGTACTAAATGCATAGACCTGTAAGGTATTTTAGACGAAATGTTTCGATATGTTGATGTAATGTTTTAGAGAATAAGTTAATTAGTAGAATAAGAAGTTAAAAGCTTAAAAACTATAACATTAAAAAGAATACACAATTATATACATTAATTAAACGTTATGTTCTTTAAAAATCTGCAGAGAGCTTTGAGACCTGTTTCATGCCAACCTTTCAGGTCTGTCCTGGTAAGGACATGGGCGTCTCTTCTTGATCTGTTCTGGTACAGGACTTTCGGGTTCTATCCTGGTGTGGAACCCCGGCGGTCTGCTTTGGTGCAGGACCTGGGGGTTCTTCTGTGGGACCTGTGGGTCTGTCTTGTAGAAACTTTTTTGTGTAGGCTCAAGATATCTTACCTCTGCTTTTTATTCAAACAAAAGGAATACTTAAAAAAAAGGGCTGCATGAAAGGATGGCCCAGGACAGGGTTCTATGTTCTGGTTTACCTTAACAGTATTGCTGTCTACCCTGTTCTATTCCCTGCTCTTCCCAGGTTCTTTTATAAAGTCACCAGCATAATTCATATTTACTGCCACTTACATTAATCCAGACATTTTGTTTTGGCACAGTTATTGTTTTGTCTTTGGCTGTGATTCATATTATTATTTGTATACCTGATTTATGGAGTGACCCCGGTGGCATAGTGAATAGCACTCTCTCCTCACAACAAGAAGATCCTGAGTTCGATTCCAGGGCCGGGGATCTTTCTGTACAGAGTTTGCATGTTCTCCCCAAGCTTGCGTGGGTTTTCTATGGGTACTCTGGTTTCCTCCCACAGTCCAAAAACATGCAGATTTAGGTGGATTGGTGAGTCTAAATTGTTTGTCTATGTGTTGCCCTGAGATAGACTGGCAACCCGTCCAGGGAGTACTACTGCCTCTTGCTCTATGTGCGCTGGGATAGACACCAGCAGACCCCCGTGACCCCGAATTAGGGAATGAGCGGGTAAGATGATGCATGAATTATGGAGTGACGTGTACACTATTGAGTCTTGTAATTCAATAAATGTAATAAAAAAAGGGGTTTTTGTTTGGTATTTATGGTTATATAAAGCTGCATATACATATTGTAATACTGGAAAACACATTAACACTCATGAATAAAACGTACAGTAATTAAGACTGTACATTTTATGGTGCTCCTGAAAGATTAAAAGAATATATTAACATTATTCATAACACTGTTATTAGGTTTAAAATTTTAATGTTTAGTGGTTTACACTGTCTCCTATTAATCTAAAACCAGAAAGCTCTCCCCAGTAACAAGTAGCTTTTCATACACCTGTTGTTATATCGGTAAGAGCTCAATATTGACCGCATCACTGCTGTGGGCCTTTATTTCAGTGAAAGACCACCACCCACACTCATGATTGATTATGGAGAGTGCATGATGCCCTCATGGTATCTTTGGTAATATCATTTCAGGAAACATTTTAACCTTTTTAAAAATTAAACAAATAACATATGAAAATTAATTAACATTTAAGTTTGTTGAGAATAATCATGACTTAAAAAGATGATGTCATTTCCTGTTGAAAATGCAAGTTATACATTTATCCTAAATTGTCAAAGCTGAAAATGTGTTTAAGAAAAGGGACTCACCCAAAATACATGAGCCAATCAGCAGTTCAATAAAAGAATAAATAAGAGACTTTTGTTAGTCCCTGACACAAATTGACTAGAAGTGTCGCTGAAATATATTTCTAATCAAGATTTTATTTTCTTTTTTACAAGAAATGGCTCATTTTAATCCCAACAGCTTTTGTAATAAATTTTGTTTCAATTTAAAACGAACCAGATCCAGTGGTGATGTAACCGACCTTCAATGTGTCTCAGCGTCAAGTACAGAGGATACAAAAAAGATTTGAAGAGACTTGAGACGTTTTTGACAAGCCCAGGTCAGGCAGACCCCGCAAGACAACTGCTCAAGAGGACTGTTTGTTGGCTCAAAATTCCAAGCCCAGTCCATTTTCCACTGCAGCAGAACTCCACGAGACCTGGTTACCTGAAGTCCCTGTGTCAACCAGAACAGTTTGTCAGATTCTGTATCGAAATGGCCTCCATGGTCGAATCAGTGCCCAGAACTAAGCAAAAGACAATTGAAAAACCATGTGGCATTTGCCAAGGCCCACAGCCTGCTGAAAGGATGGATGCTGCAAAAGTGCCAGAAGGTGGATTTTTCAGGAGAATCTTCTGTTAAATTACACCACAGTCGCCGCAATTATTGCAGGAGACCCACTGGAGCCTGCATCACCCAGAAAACAGTGATGTTTGGTGGCGGAAAAATCATGGTCTGGGGTTACATCCAGTATGGGGGTGTGCAAGAGAGCTCCAGGGTGGAAGGCAACATCAATAGTTTAAAATACCAACAAATCTTAGTTATCTCTTAAATTCCCAACCATAAAAAACACATCAAAGTTCCTCAAGGCGAAGAAGATCAAGATGCTCCAGGATTGGCTAGCCCAGTCAGCAGACATAAACATCATTTAAGCATATGTGGGGTAGGATGGAAAAGGAAGCATATAAGACGAAACCAAAGGGGATTGATGAATTGGATGCAGTCCTGCAAGATCATGGAAGTCATACAAGATATTACATTTTGATCTCGCAGCATCACTACATTTGCTGACACATTTTTGTATTTGCAGCATCTAATTTAAAACTAATTTATTTCAGTACATTAAACAGCATTTGTACAGTATTGGTACAGAATGTTTCATTATGTTAGTTTTTAATTATGTTAGTTCAGCAATTAGTAACATAGTGTAGCGCGTTGTAGTCATTTGAGGATAGAACCAGCAGACCTTTTTCGTGTAAGCAAGCAGTGGGCAGAGTCAGGGCAAAAGCAGTGGGCAAACATGCACAAGGGGTAATTACGGTCTCTATAGACCATTTTAAAATCTGACAAGAAGAGATGTCAAGCTTTTAGTGCAAACTGAACAGGAAACCCATCCCATTAAAACAAGACTTGATAAATGAAAAGAACAGATGTAGTTCAGAGCTGAACATTCTGAAGAGACACTTGTGGTGTATTTGATTTTAAAGGAACATTTACAATCAAAAGGTTAAATTAATAAGTTTAAAAAGTGACACTGACCCAACATAAACAGTAAACTTTTTTCCCCCACCACAAATCAATTTTTTTTGTAGTGTATATACCATTTTTCCAAAGCATCTTGTTCCTGACATTGATTACTTCTTTCAGGTTCTCGCTTATACAACATTATTGAAATGAGAAATGGGCATCATGGGCGTCATGACATTGACTTGCTAAATACTATTGAAGATCTTTCATCCTGGTTGCTGTGGTAATAATCTCACTAATTCCAGCCTCTCTTTATTGACCAACACAAAAACATTGCCTTGTGTAAAAGAGGTGGCCCGGGCTTTCAGCTGTACTTCTAAACTTAAAATTCCTGATGGTTTGATGGTCTGCATCACCATATTTCCATTATCGCAGAAACGCTTTGTTTGTGCCCTTGATGTTCAGCGTCTCCCTGATTAAAGGTGTACAATCGCCAAGATTGCTTCCTCTTTCACTAGAAGAAATCTTAGTTAATGACCTTCATTAGGACAGGGGCCACTCAGTCTTGATGTGTTGATTAAATTCTTTTTATGAATTTTTTTATTGTTTAAGTAATAGGCGGTGTGGCGGCGTAGTGGATAGCACGTTTGCCTCACGACAGGAAGGTCCCGGGTTCGATTTATCTGTGCGTAGTTTGCATGTTCTCTCCGTGCTTGCGTAGGTTTCCTCTGGGTGCTTCGGTTTCCTCCCACAGTCCAAAAACATGCAGATTAGGGCGATCAGTGATTCTAAATTGGCCATAGGAGGAATGTGTGTGTGTGAGTGATTGTCTATGTGATGTCCTGAGATGGACTGGTGAGCTGGGATAGGCACCAGCAGACCCCCGTGACCTCGAATTAGTGAATAAGCGGGTAAGAGGATGAATGAATGTTTAAGTTATGCTTTTTAAAAGATATAAAAGAAATGGATGATTTATAAAACTAATGCTACATCATTTTACGATTTTTCACATATTTAAATGTGTTTATTACAAGCAAATCAAACCAACCTATATAGCTGTTTAGCTGGAGCTACTATTCCAGAAATGTTGAGACATAAAATGTTCCTCCTGACAGAAGAAGCCTGAAGGAGAAAAAAAGCGTAACTCGTACACAAAAATGTATGGATGTGGTAAGACAGTAGTTTGTTGATGTTGGCCTGCTAGTTGAAAGACATTGTTGGACTCCTGAGAAAGGCCCCTAACCAATTGCTCAGTTGTATGAATGAGATCAAATACAAGTTGCTCTGGATAAGGACGTCAGCCAAATGCCATAGTTTTAAATGTAAGACGACTTTATTGGATTGGTTTATTTTTGGTAGATCGTTACTGTAGAGTGTTACTGGATGACGGTTTCTTTTGACGAAACTATGATTGGTGCCATTTAATATTCTGATTAGCATTATTTAATATTCTGATTTGTTTAATAATACCTTAATTTAAAATTTTTACGTTTAAGTTTGCTGTGTATTAGTGCTTGGCGATATGACCTAATCTTAAAACCTTGATTACATTTTACCTCGGCTACAATCGATAGACGATGTTTGTCTTGTTGATATTTTTAAATCTGATGTGTTGACCTGTACCGATCTGTGTTTTTCTTTGGTACTCGCTCCTCCTATTCATTGTTAAAGTTTGTCTTACTGCATTGTATTGATATAAATGCACGACAAAATTTACATCTTATGGGATTATGCAAATGTACATAAATTATATGTATATGTGGGTCGACATTTTGGTTTTGATTACTTTTTGAGCAATCGCAGAGTTGTTCTGGGGGTTTCTTTTATTTAAGTTGTTTGTTTTTTGTTTTTTAAACAGTTGTATCATTTAAATATACAAAATGGCAGGATGACTTAAATGCGTTTGAGGGTGACTGTATGAAACAGTGAACAAAGGGTTGTTGCTTTGCTAGATTGTTTCTGCCATTGCATTCATTCATGCATTCATTCATTCTTCTTACCCGCTCCGGGGGTGACCTTGCACATAAGGTGAGAGGCTGGGGTGCACTTTGGACAGGTTGCCAGTCCATCTCAGGGCAACACATAGACACAATTATTCACACACACATTCACTCCTATGGACAATTTAGAATCACCAATCAACCTAATCTGCATGTTTTTGGACTGTTGGAGGAAACCGGAGTACCCGGAGGAAACCTACACAGTGGAAAACATGCAAACTCCACAAAGAAAGATCCCTGGCTTGGGAATTTGAACCCGGGACCTTCTTGTTTTGAGGCGACCATGCTATCCACTACGCAACCGTGCTGCCCTTCTGCCATTTCCTAACTCATTTAACTCTCAGCTAGACATCTCTTTTATGATTGCCCAGGAGTGCGATACACTACACTGCCAAAAACTGTATATTAGCAGAAATTTACTTGTGCTAGTGATTTTGTATCCACACTTGTTTGAATAAAGAACACAGCCGATAATCAGTATCTGTACGTTTACTTCTGGTCATTTTCACTTTTATAATGAGTTTATTGATCTGTCTTCTCCTTGTACTTTTTCTCTGCATCCAGCTTCAGCATGTATTTACTGCGCTGAACACTGAGGTTCACCTCCTGCATCCCTCCAGAAAGCTGTTGGCTCGAGTGGTAACATGGCCGCCAGTCTGCATGCAGTATACTGAATACCGGGTCTGTTTTTGTCGGACTAGTCTAGCAGCCCACCTCAGTAGAGTCCTACTAGAAGCCACAGCTGCCATTGCTACCAACACACCCACATTCAAAGGTATGGCCAGTTCAAAACTGTTTCTATCCTAGAGTGATGATGAAGTATAGTACAAGTATAAAGCCACTTTTCTTAAAAAAAAAAAAAAAAAAAAAAAAAAAAAAATTAAAAAGGGGTGTTGCAGAATGCATGCTGGGTAAAAATGTTTAATGTCTCCTGTGCAAAGCATTTCTCTGCTAGAGCTAGTATTAGCACTTCTTCAAAATAACGAAGTGTGTTTGAAGTTGTAATTACGTTTTGGATGGTGATGTTTGCTTTACATGTAAGCACTACAATTATTTGTGAACTTTGCAAAAAGTCACTGTAATTGGATAAATGTACAGTTTTGCCAAATTCATAGTTGGTTGTTAAGTTTGCCCTAATACACACACACACACACACACACACACACACACACACACACACACACACACACACATGTAAACATAGATCTAGAACATGGATTGTTTTATCATTTGAATTAATTTTGATCAGCATGATTATTAACAATCCGTTATCATGTCTATTAGAATACAGTGGCTTACTGGTTAGCACGGCCACCTCACAACAAGAAGGTCCCGGGGTAGTTTCTCCAGGGTAAACCGGTTTCCTCCCACAGTCCAAAAACATGTACATTAGATTGATTGGTGATTCTAATTCTAATTTACCCATGGGAGTGAGTGTGCCCTGCGTTGGACTGGCGACCTGTCCATGGTGTACCCTTGCCTTCCGCCTTATGTGTTCTGGGGTAGTCTCTAGCAGACCCCGGTGACCCTGAATTAGGAAATAAGCGGTTTAGAAGAGGAATGAATGAACAGTAAATGGATATTGAACAGACTATTCAACATTGGAAATGTTTGTTTGGTGGCGGGGCAGGCATGTCTTCCTGTTGTGTGTATACATTCATATTCCTTATTTCCTGTCACTCAAAAGATACAAACACTACTCTTGATTGTCTTCCAATACGATTCCTCCATGACATAACCTCCAGGTGTCCCCAGGTGCTATGTAAATTGATCCTTGTTCCAGCTTAACAGCCAGTGGTCTGGCATGTGGCCAAATGACGTGGCGTCTCCAGTTCTGGAGCCCCACCGGCTGAGTCACTCATCTTGCTATCCTCGGCCTCCAAATATTAATTACAGGAGCATTCTTTTACAGAAACACTTTCCCTCTACAGCCAAATCACAGGCTCTTTAGCTTTTAACTAAAGAGTGTCATGGCAGCCAATGTCATTTTAAAACAGGTTTGGCTTAGTCTCTATTTTTTCCTGTCATTGTATGTTGCATTAATGAAATGAGTATTTGTTCACTGCAAGAACAGCAATAGGTCAGTTAATCAGATTGCTTGTTTTTAAGACTCCATATGTAAAAATTTGTTATAAAAATATCCTCAAATCTTAAAAGTTTTAAAAGATGCTGTACAAGCATAAACTTACACATGCTTTTTTTTTTTTATAAAGAGAATGAAAGAATATGCTTACTACGTAGATATATGGAAGGATGGATGGATAGATTTGTTTGATGGATGGATGCATATAGTCTTTTTTCTTTTTTTTCCTTTGGCAGCTCCCGTTATGGGTTGCAAAAAGCAGTTCACTCCTATGATTGTTTATGCTGGATGCCCTTCCTAACACAACCCTCCCTGGCTTGCAACCCTAATGGCTGGGTTTTTCTGGGCAATTTAGACTCACCAATTTACCTAATGTGCATGTTTTTGGACTGTGGTTAACCAGAGTACCCAAAGGAAACCCACACAAGTGCAGAGAGAGCATGCAAACGCCACCCGGATGGACATGGAGATTATTATATATTTATTGTTATCTATGTTGAACCTGAGCATGCAGTCACTAATGACTGGTCTTTTGAGGATTTTTTTTTAAACCAGAAACCAGAATTTTTAGGACCCAAGCGGGTATCTTATCTGGTTTGCCGAAGCACAACTGCATATGGTACTGTAGGTGCCGTTGCCTCAACCCACTCTACCAAGGCTATTTATCCTCATCCAGCTCAATCTTTTTTATGATACTATTGTAATGTCGAGCCTAATGGTTTTTATATCTCCAAATTGTTTATGGATGTAAAGCATCTTTGCATGATATTGATTAGTAAAATGACAATTAAACTTAATATCATATTAAGTTATTTGAACATTTTAAATATTTCCTTTCTGTCGTCCACAAGTTTTGTGGCTCCTGATGTGTGCACGAGCAACCTGCATACATTATGACGACTAGAGGTGGACTGGAATAGCAAGGTCAGGTTAAGTCAAGCAATGTGTCTTCCAACTACTATGTCCTGAATGTGAGGCCTGTTTGCTCCTTCTATGTCTTATAGTTGTGTTTTATGTATGTATGTGTGTGTGTGTGTGTGTGTGTGTGTGTGTGTGTGTGTGTGTGTGTGTGTGTGTGTGTGTGTGTGT
>JAOTRA010003603.1:0-10075 GCA_026260255.1 Pseudolaguvia tuberculata | reverse complement strand
CCCGGCCCGGGATTCGAACCCGGGACCTTCTTGTTGTGAGGCGACTGTGCTATCCACTACGCCACCGCGCCGCCCCTGAGTAAAGTTTAAAAACTTAAATAAATATTTACAAACTGACAAACTGTATATGTATATTAATGTGATGTGTAGTCTCTTCTGAAGTTTGATTCACAGTGGCAGTGAAGGTCAATCAGCTGGAATTGAATGATATCCGGTGTTTGTAAAGCAGCTACTGTAGAGCAAATATCTGCTATAGAATGCAAGTCAAGTTTATTTATGAGAAAGGTATTCATGCATGTTCTTTATGAATTCAGCCATATGTTCCGAGTGCCAAATTATTCATATCAGTTACTATTGTCGCTGAGATTCCGAAGAAACCACAATGTACTCTGCATCCAAAACAGTCAAATGTCAACCAAAACCCAGAGATGAGTCAGTGAGACATTTTCAGCGATGATGAGCAAGTCTTTAATTCACCTACAATCAATCCCAGTCAGCATCCCAGCAGATATGTTATTGATCTGTTATTTACAGTTCCTAAGAAGAAGACAGATTGTACATAAATGGCAAATGTTTTGTAACATCAACATTTTCATCAACATCTGACAAAAAGTGTTTTGTAATGTTTTTCATCAAAAGAGACCCAAACATGTGATGCTGATAATAGCATTACCTAAATTTCAAAGGCATTTAAACATGATTCTTCAGCATTTAACCTTTAATTGATTGCAGATTCTGTTCATCGCTCAGAATTGCTGTCAATTCAATAAGCAAATAGAATTATCACATTTCCATTACATTAACTTACTTACAGACTAAAACCTTTTTTTGTCTGCCATAACCATAAATTGCATTCACAAATCTCCCCTTAATGTTAACAAGGTCTCTAATAAAAGTTAATGCATGATTTGAACAACATGACCTGTCGTTAAGTCACACACCAAATAGGATCAAACAGTCGTTGGTTTCCATGAATGAACACAATAACGATTGTAAAAGTGCAAGTTCTTTGAAAGCAAACATTTTCAACTCACTCTGACATTATAATACATCAAACAAAACAGTTACTCTTTTTGGATTATATTTGTGTAATAGGTTTTGTAATATTAAAGAAGTTGACGTTCTATCAACCCTTGAACTCTTTAGGTTATTTATGCTTGATTTGAGGACATCATTATGATTTAGTGGTTATTGGTTTGCTTCACACCTGTGGAATTGGGAGTTCAGTTACTGTCTCTAAGTGCCTCTTCAGACAGATGGCATTTGCACCACTTCTGATTTTGTAGCCAAGCATTGGTGGTTATTTTTTCTTTTTTTATTTAATGTGGGCAGCTACAGGAAGTTGCTGGAGGAAAACCAGCAACTAGATGATGTGGGTAAATTTGAGAAATTGAAAATGATTAATGCAGCTGCATTCTGAATCTTTTTAAAGGCCCTGATAGCATACTGGGTTATTTGCCAGGCCAAAGTAAAGTCCAAGTTACTGCAACACATTTATCACAAAAAAAAGTTTTGTGTAAATTAATTACCCTACTGTGTGGAGTGGAAATGACCAAAGGCTTCTAGTTTTTTTTAAACCTGTCACCAAAACAGTGTTGGCTTTCAGAGGAAGCTCTTTATTACCTCATAAACATAGGATTTACACTGTATGTATCAAGGTACCCAATTCTGATTTTGCGGCACAGATGGGAAAATGTATTCCCGTTTTTTCAGATCAGTGCATCATTTTTTTTCCTTTTTCTGGCCAGTATGTCCGCTTTGGGATATTTAGCTGTGTAAAGTGTAATTATAAGATGTAGTCACATAATGGGAATAAGGTATAGTGATCTGTAGTGTAAAAGGAGCTATAGGAAAAGGGATTATATCTTAGTAAGTTTGGGGTCAGAGCGCAGGGTCAGCTATTGTACAGCATCCCTGGAGCAGGAAGGGTTAAGGGTCTTGCTCAAGGACTCAACAGTGGTGAGGCTTGAACCCATGTCTTCCTGGTCTATCAACAACTCAGCACCTTAACCATTGATCCACCACTGTTCCAATAGTGGTTAACGTTTACATTGTTATGACTTGTGAAAAACATTTAAGGGCATCGCAAACGTCAGACATTTCTTTGATATCACCATTTTCTTTCAAGGTAAACATTATTATAAAGTTAACAAAAACTCCATGTCCAAATCATAGATAATTGATAGAATGATGGTTCACTGCTATACCATACATCTAGTGTAATTATAGTGTTTTACAGATAGATGGATTTGTTGTATACACAAAAGGGCTATATATACACAAATGACTAAGAAGGAACAATAAACTAAACAACAACATACTTAAGAACAATGACAACACAATGATGGTACAGTAACAAATAAAATGACAGAACAAAAAACTAGAACAACACAAAATGACAAAAATGTATTCTAGAGAATTAGTGTAAGATTTGAAGGATTTATGCAGTGTATTTTAATTAGCAGTTGCATCTGATGTCACTGCAGTGAGTTTCTATAGTGCCAGAAGCTTCCATTCGCAGATGGATGAAGACTGGCATAAATAAGCACTTAGGCAGAAAAAAGCCAAGAATCAATAGGAAAATAGAGGCACAGGCAAGGGATCAAACTTTTATTCACACTGGGCAGAAAGCCATGAAAAGTCACTATCCTTCTATATATAAACTATGACGTCATTATATTTTTAGATTCCTGTCACACAGCCTGTGAACATCATCAGCAAGTTATAACGCTATGCTTTGTTATTATTAGGCATGCTTCTGGGGTTTTTTTTGCCACATTTTAGCTTTTTATAACTCAGCAAGACTAGAGGAGAAGAAAAGGTCAATAGAAAATGATTAGTTTGATTCGATTAGAACATACTTAGTGCTTTGACCTGTTAAAACAGTGTATAATTAAGAGCCATTAATCGAGCGATTATCATGTCGATATCAGACCAAATGCACACAAAAGGTTTAGACAACAACAAAAGGGCTTTTGTGTTGTGTAGAACTTTTATTTGATTTTTACGTTTATTTTTCATATAAAACTGAAGTTAAAACATAGAGAAAGGATTGTTCAATTTATACTAATATTATTATTTAACAATGCAACAAAATTTATGTCAGACCTCCATAGACAATACTATGGTCAAGTGTTTAGAATTGCTCTCATTTACAGTTCTTTCTTTGGATGGATTTGTGTATTACAGTAATGTTTTGCTTTAGTGTTTCAACTGTATTAAAGTTCGGCACATCCATAAAAGGCACAATAAAAAATAAACAAGTGGCAATGTTAGTGAGGATGACTTCACTGTCTACGTAATTCTTCTTAGTGCTAATTGCTCAGCTTAAAATATCCTAATACGTATTCATTCATTTATCTTCTTACACGCTTATTTCCTAATTCGGGGTCATAGGGCGAGAGGCAGGAGTACACTCTGTACAAGTTGCCAGTCCATCACAGGGCTACACATATACAAAAACCATGAGGCAACCGTGCTAAATAATACGCCATTGCGCCACCCCTAATACATATTTTATTCCAAAAATAAAGCTATTTTACACTATTTTATCATTTCCACAAATACTTTTACAAATTCTTTTGTAAAATGTTAGATCAGTTAAGATCTGTATAAAATTAAATCAGTTCATCTGCAATCGATATATTTAGAAATGGCAGACCTTTCAGACAGCTAGCTAATTAGATCCATTACATAAACTAGTTTGAAGAAAAGTATGAAAACCACAAATAAAAACACTTTATTTATGTAACGTTTTCGTTCTGGCCCTGTTTGTCTCTTGAAAAATCTATTTAAATTTGTTGGCTACAAAATTCAATATGATTCCCAATAAAACACTCACTAAAACATATAACCAAACCTCACCTGAAAACTTCAAGCTGTTTTGCTTTGTTTTTTTTGTGTTTTGGGCCAAAATTAGTCACTAAACTGAAACCATAAAACCGCTCTCACCAGGAATATTAATCTAAAAATCATCAAAAGACAATACCAGTAAAAAAAAAAAAAGTCATCAGCATGAGGAAAATTGAGAAATGTCTTGCAGGGATTTCAAGCAGAATTGCCTGAATAATATTCATTGCTGTCATCGGTTCTGAAAAGATATTAACCGCTTAAATCAACAAACATTTTTATGATAATTATATAATTAGATGTTTCTGTCCTTTTCTTTTTCAAGACAACAGGAAACAAATAAATGATTATTTTAAAAAATGTAATATCTATCTTCTTCTTCTTCTTCTTCTTCTTCTCCTTTCGGGTGATCCCGTTAGGGGTCGCCACAGTGGATCGCTCTTCTCCACACTACCCTGTCCTCTATATCTGCCTCTTTCACCCCAACTACCTGCATATCTTCCCTCACCACATCTATAAACCTCCTCCTCGTTCTTCCTCTTTTCCTCCTGCCCGGCACCTCCATCCTCAGCATTTGTCAAAAATTTTAATCTCTTTCCTTTTTCTTATTTTGGATTGAAAAAAATAGCTTTTTCCTAGACAATGCACATCATTTACAAAACTACTGATTTAATGTAAAACATGTATTTTATTTTATTTAGTGATAAAGAAATCAAACCTTTATAGACCCACATTTCTGTTTATAACATGAACCAAACTGAAACTCTGCAGCATCCTTTAAGCCAGCATCAAAGTCTAATATAATAATCATTTTAAGGTTTCCACATGTTCAAAAACTTTTGTCCATGTAATGTGTATTTTATTCATTTTATTAAAAATTTTTCGGTGCATTTTCTTTTTATTGATAATAAAAATTTTTTTTAAATCTTTCTCCTGTAGGTAAAAAAATTATGGACGCAATTAATAGTCAGAATAATATTGTATTATTTGAATATCATCCTTAATATTTAAAATATGCCAAGTTCTTGAATAGGGTGCAGACTTTCTAGAACTACCTGTTTAACCCCAAATTATTTCATGTGGACTTGAAGTGCTTTCCACAGTGTTAGATTAGCCCAGGCAATTAGAAGGTCAGGCTGAAAGCAGCAGGACAACTCGGCTAATTGTATCCCAAGGTCCACTAACTGAAAAAGCGTGAGCTTGCCAGTAGCCTTACAGATCAACATTAACAGGGTCGATGACTATTGCCTTGGGCAGTGTTTGGCTAACAGACAGTTCTGACCACTGTGTCACATTTCGGCTACACGTTAACCTGCATTAACCTCACGCCTGAAGGCAGGTTCTAACAGGCAGATGAAAGAGATGAGGAGAAAATTGTGTTAAACAATTATTCAATTAGCAGTCTCCCAGGCCTGAAACAGTTATTACGTAAATTAGAATGAATAAATGCCATTTCATAAGTGGATTCTTGTAAAAATGACTACATAGTTAGCTAATTGTGTGAAAAATGTAAATCCTGATATTTGTTGTATTGTGTCTGTGTGTTTTCATACGGGAAATAGGATGTGAATGTGGTATAGATTCCTAAAGTATTTGTTGACAAATAAGGTTTGGTTATTGCTAATCCTCAAATGGCTCAATAATCCAGCTTATGGTATATGGCAGATATTGATTTTTGTATGACTGAAAGCATTTAATGAGAATCTCAGTTTTGGTAAGTTGTCAGATCTGATTGGACGATGATGATTAGATGATGACACCTCTGTACCATAATACCAGCCTGATGAAAACAAGTTAGTTAAACCCAAACGGGTCTGTTATTTGAAAATACCAACAAAAGGAAGACTTAGCAGACTTATAAGAAGATGCAGAAAATGAGTTGATCAGCCAGGAGTTGAGGAATTCAAGAGCAGAAGATACTCGAGCTTGGAACATGGTCATAGGAAAAGGTCAGGTAAGTGCTTTGATCACAGAGCACGGAGACAGGAATCTGAGAACACCAGGAGTGAGTCTTGGAAAAGCATTATCAATACCAGACCGTGACGGTGTGTGATCATTGCTCTTTTAGATGGGATTGAGAGTGAAAATGAAAAAGCTACCAGGTGAGTCTTATCAGTACTCGGTGGATTGAGCAAGTTGAGTGGTGGAAGAAGCTAGGTGTTACCATGACAACCTCTGACCCCCACCGCATCATACTGGGATTGAAATCTGGGCTTTTTCTATATTTTTCCCTGTTGCCTTTTCCTTTTCTGGGATCTTTGGGATGTCTATCTTTTTCTTCCTTGCTCTCTCTATCTTTGCTGGCGCTCTCCTCTTAAGGTTCTGCTAAGGTTCTCTCATTTTACATACATGCAGTTAACTGTATCTTTCACCATTCTTTTGTCTATTTTGTAACATATACTAACAATATAGTGTCATTAAACCATCTCATGTATAAGTGCTAACAAGTCTTGTCTTAACTTTAACATTGCATTGTGCTTCCAACAGCAATAGAATGTAATAGTATTTGGTATAAATGGCAGTGTAAATGCAATCCGACAGCCACAGTAGGCAAACCATCCTTACAATATGGACATTTGTATTTTTTATGAACTATAGAGAGATGATAAAAAAGAATGATATTAACATGATATATTATTTCAGCATTGTTACAGCGATCAAATACAATGACATGAAAATGTGATCCATGACATTATTTTCATAGAAACTAATAAAAGACATACATTTGTTAACACTAACATGTTGTTATATAGTTTTTCTTTTTTGCTCTGTTATTCATTTAAATGATAAAATAAACTATGAATTTAATTATAAGAACTATACTTCAAATATTTAAGCATAATAAATAACCGCATTGTGTGGCAGTGTAGTGACATCACTGCAAGAAGGTCCTGGGTCTGATTCCTGGACAAGGGGTCTTTCTGTGTGGAGATTGCATGTTCTCCCCGGCATGAGTGGGTTTCCTACAGCAGTCAAAAAACATGTACATTAGGTTCCCCCCTAGGAGAATACACACACACACACACACACACACACACACACACACACACACACACACACACACACACACACACGGTGTAACAAAACCACTGACCTTTAAATTTTCTCATTTAATTATCCTTATCTACTTCCCTTAGACTAAATGGCCATATTTCCTTCACATAAATGGTTACGTTAATTTAGTTGGCCATGTGAATATAATTAGAACGTTATGGACTGCTTGTAAATCCCCCAAATCAGTTCAGGCCAGTTATATAAGCATGGTACTGTTTTCCAAAAGAGACTCTTCTGAATACATAAAAAAGTTTGACCCCTATGTTTAAAAAGGAAGTAAACACATTACTGCTCATGTAACCAGCAAAAAAAATGAATATTTATCTAGCAAGTATAAAAGCCGGTGTGGTCAGCTAAAATCAGTGGTATCACAATGCTTAAATCTATTGCAAGACAAATAATTTCTTATCCAGAGCAATGTGCATTTTTATCATTGAGCAATCGGGGGCTAAGGGCCTTGGCCGAGATGGGACTCGAACCTCGGTCTTTCTGGTATCAGTCCAATGCCTTAACCACTAAGCCACCACTTCAGTTTGAGCTGTAAACTATTTAATCAATTTTGTTGCAAGTAGCTTATCATCTCATCCAGGTTGCATTTCTGCCTGACAGTGGTGGCTCAATGGATATGGTGGTTACGGTGTTGAATTGTTGGCCAGAAGATGTTCAAGCTCCCACCGTCATAGCATGGCTAAGTGTTCACTCTGACCACGCAAACCCATTTCATTGTGCTATACCAATTTTTCATTCATTTATTCGTTCATTCCCGCAGGGTCACAGGAGTCTGCCCTGGAATCCTCGACAGGGTGCCATGTTTTTGGACAGTGGGAGAAAACAAACGCAAGCACAGGGAGAACATGCAAACTCCACACAAAAAGATTCCTTGCCCAGGAATAGAACTCATAACAGGAAGGTCCTGGGTTCTATAACTAAAAGTGTTCCCATGATGGTTCAACAATAACCAAGAGGAAATCTTTATTGAAGATGAGTAAATAACTATGACCAAGATGTTGTAAATCTTACAAAAACTTTTTGGTTTTAATTGGCACAAATCTGTCATTTGTTAAAGCTATTGGCATCGTCTAATAAATCTTTTAAATAAATCACCATGAATGTTTTTAAACATTCTCTCAAAGGTTTCTCCATTTCCATACAAATATAAGGAATACTTTAATACTAATAAATGAACTGACTGACACGGGTGTGTAATCTTTTTAAATATTAATATGTGGGATCAATACTCAAATACACTTGAAACTGGTTGCACACATAGGGCAAAAGGCAGGGATACAAAAGGCAGGGATAACCACACACACTCACATTCACTCTTATGTGCAATTTAGAATCACCAGTCAACCTAATGTATATGTTTTTAGACTGTGGGAGGAAACCGGAGTACTCGGAGAAAACACACGCAAGCACAGGGAGAACATGCACACAGATATATACCCAGTCTGAGAATCGAACCTGGGACTTTCTTGTCGTGCTAATCACTATGCCACCTCAAGTTTGATGCAAGTTTATGTCTGTTTAATGGCCAGCAGGTTTGTATTTGTCTTATTTATTTTAGTGAAGTTAATGAATAAGACAAAAGTATTTAAGAACTGCACAAAGTCAAACAGGTTCAAGTGAATACCATGTCTACTGAGGACACATAAATCAATACAAGACTGATAAGATGTCTAATAGTCAGTTACTAGGAAACAACAACTCTTCACTCTCTGACACAATAAGACTCCCTTTTCTGTCAGCGTTGCATGACCAGACGACTTCAGCCCTCAATTATTGAATTTAATATACAGCCATTGATACAGCATAGGTGGCTGTAACAAAACAAGAATTTCCCGGGTTCGAATCCCGGGCCGGGATCTTTATGTGCGGAGTTTGCATGTTCTCCCTGCGCTTGCATGGGTTTCCTCCGGGTGCTCTGGTTTCCTCTCACAGTCCAAAAACAGTTTAGGTAGATCGGTGATTGTAAATAAAAAACTCCATAGGAGTGAATGTGTGTGTGAATGGTTGTTTGTCTATGTGTTGCCCTGAGATGGACTGGCGACCCGTTCAGGGTGTACCCCTGCCTCTTGCCCTATGTGTGCTGGGATAGGCGCAGCAGACCCCCGTGACCCCGGATTCGGGAATAAGCGGATAAGAAGATGAATGAATGAATGAATGATACAGCATAAGTTCAGAGGATTGAGCAGGAAAGTTGCTACTTTCATGTTAAAATGCCCAGTGATTATTTTGGAGAATGTATCTTTGGCTCAAGAGGATTCAGACTACCATGACCTTCATAATGTAATAAGTTCTACTGAATTACTGTTACAGATAATAACATTAAAACCTGGTGACATCAATTTAGCTTCCTTAAGACAAGGTTGTCATTCTCCTAGAACTCCCTGTTCATTTTAACTGCTGTTTGGGGAACAGCACCTCTAACTGCTTACATGATGAATTTTGCCATCCTTTAGTGTAAATGGTTAAACACTGGACATGTCTTCCAACCATAACCATCAACGTTGATTTCTACTAAGGAAAAAAAGTTTTTTTAAGTTATAGAAATTGCTTTACGTGGTAGATCGAAACTGATCCATGAGAGTCTTCTTCTTCTCCTTTCGGCTGCTCCCGTTAGGGGTCACCACAGCGGATCGCTTTTCTCCACACTACCCTGTCCTCTACATCTGCCTCTTTCACACAAACTACCTGCATATTTTCTTTCACCACATCCATAAACCTCCTCTTTTGTCTTCCTCTTTTCCTCCTGCCTGGCACCTCCATCCTCAGCATTCTCCTAGAAATATACTGCATGTCCCTCATCTGCACATGTCCAAACCATCTCAACCTAGCCTCCCTCACCTTGTCTACAAAACATCCTACATGCTCCGTCCCTCTTATAAACTCATTTCTAATGCTGTCCATCCTCATCACTCCCAATGAAAAACTCTTCATCTTCAACTCTGCCACCTCCAGCTCCGCCTCCTGTCTTTTTGACAATGCCACTGTCAAAACTGACAAACCGTACAACATCGCTGGTCTCACTACAGTCCTAAAAACTTTCCCTTTCACTCTTGCCAAAACTCGTCTATCACAAATCACTCCTGTCACTCTTCTCCATTCGCTCCACCCTGCCTGAACTCTTTTCTTCACTTCTCTAACGCACTCTCCATTACTTTGCACTGTT
>JAOTRA010003564.1:0-10077 GCA_026260255.1 Pseudolaguvia tuberculata | reverse complement strand
TCTAACTCACTCCAGAATCTTTCCTTTTCCTCCATCTCACAACCTACTTGTGGAGTATAAGCACTGATGATATTTATCATCACACCCTCACTTTCATCCCCCTATCAGACACTCTCTTCACCTTCACAACACTTTCAATGTACTCCTTCTTCAGGATTACACCTAAACCATTTTTTTTTCCATCTGCACCATGATAAAACATTTTTGCTTCAGCTAATTTGAGTAAAACTGAAGATTTTGTGATCTAAGTTAATTGTAGATTATTTACCTGTGTGTGTATGTAGGTGAGAGTATAGAAGATTCATAAGGACTCTGACCTGAGTTTCAGAAATTGGCACTGTGTCTCGGAACACAATCCACTCCACTGTCTCTGTGCAGGGTGGTGTTGTCAGTGAGCCATTGTAGATGAAATATTTCGCAGTCGACTCAGGAAGTAGACCAAGCAAAGGCAAAGACTCCAAAATACTACTTTTACCTATTATTATTATTATTAGAAACAGGGGAAAAAAAACATGCATTCATTCATCTTATGACCCACTTATTCCCTAATTGGGGATCAGGGGGGTCTGCTGGTGCCTATCCCAGTGCACATAGGGTGAAAGGCAAGGGTACACCCTGGACAAGTTACCAGTCCATTGTAGGGCCACACATAGACTAACAACCACACACACACACTCACTTTTGTAGGCAATTTAGAATCACCAAATCAACCTAATGTGCATGTTCTTGGTCTGTGGGAGAAAACCGGAGTATCCACACAAGCGCAGGGAGAATGACTCCTTAAAAAGGAATGTGAATCCAGGATCTTCTTGCTTTGAGGCAACCATACTAATCACTATGAAAATGACTAGCTTGGTCAGTCCAGGAAATAGTTTATTCACAATTTCAAACCAATGCAGCCAATTGTTAACACTGACTTTAAACCAGCCTTTAAATGTATATATACAAATTTCTTTTTATCCTTAAGACGTGAAATGTCTGTCTGTAATTCCACACCGGGTTATAGTTAACAATTTATTTAAGCATTTAGCCCATGTTGTTAAATCTAATAAGCATTGTACTGTAAATTTGTCTCATAATATTAACAAATCATAAAATCAGTCCCAGTTACACATACCGTATCGACTGACTGCATTGACACCGTCAATCAAGGCAGCATAGTTCTTATTATCATCGACGGACACCTGTAACAATAGCGACATCTCTGGGTATCAGAAGAAAAATTAAAATGAAGTACCGTTTGGCTAAGTACCCACTCACCTCAAACAGCACAGCCAGTGCAGTGATTTTGCCATTATGTCGCAGAGCATCATCGATAGACTCAAATTCATTTTCTTCATAACAGTATATCTGCATCTATGAGTAAAAGGATCAAAGCATTACATCTTACATGCATTAAGTAATGCAATCCAGCTAATAGTGAACATTCTCAAACAGACTTTTGCTAATTTACTTTTAAAGTTGTATAAATGTTAGGTCAAACGTTCCTAAAATATTACAATTTTACAATTAGCCTGACTAACACAGACTACAAACAAACCATTGCTTGTCGGCTTATCCCTCAATCACACTGGCTTTCTGGAAAATAAACTACAGTTACAGTTTGGCAGACACTCTTATCAAGAGCGACTTACATTTGGTCTCTCTAGCAATTGTGGGTTAAGGGCCTTGCTCAAGAGCCCACAGTGGTTGCTTGGTGGAGGTGGGAATCGAACCCCGGGCTTTCTGGTATTAGTCCAACACCTTAACCACTAGGCTACCACTTTCCCAAAGACTACATCCAACTAGACTACATCCAACTCCAGCAAATTACATTACGTGAGTTTAAAGACTGCTGTGTTTAGGTTTTTATGAAGACATGACTCAGCATAGACACGGCTCAGCTCATACACAGGGTCAAGCCATGGAAAGCTGCTAGAGCAGACATTCCTGGCAGAGTACTTTAGTATGAATGCTTTTCAAAAACTTCAGTCTGATTCAGAAACTAATCCTGCTGGGTCTAAACACCTCCCTCTGTAGCGGGATTTCCTGACTGGGAGACATCAGTCAGTCTTGATCGGTTACAGAACCTCCAGCATCACCACACCGAACATTAAAGCTCCACAGGGCTGCATGCTCAGTCCACTGCTGTATACCTTGCTGACGCATGACTGTGCAGCGATGCACGGCTCAAAACGCATAATCAAGTTTGCTGATGACATGACTATGATGGGTCTATTCAGTAAAAATTATGAGTCAGCTACAGAAAGGAGATACAACATATCTGACAACTTGGTGCAGAGACAACAACCTAATTCTTTAAAAAAAAAAAAAAAAAAAAAAAAAAGTTGTTAACTTCAGGATATCACAGTATGACTAAAAACACTAACGGATCCCAATTGGAGAAATTCCTCTGTTCTCTGGTGGAGAACCTCAGCTGGTCTCTACTTCCTAAGGAAGCTGAGGAGACACCCCCCCCCCATCCTAACCATGTTTTATAGGGAGCATCCTGAGCAACTACATCAATTCCTGGTTTGGGAATTGTACCATCATGGAACCTAAGACCCTACAGAGTCACTCTTTTTTTCTATCATGAACATATACATCACATCTGCAAAGTACCCAGCATTGTGGCTGACCACACACAATCTCTCAATCACTCACAAACTTCTCTCTCCTACTGTCTGGGAAAAGGTTCCAGAACACACATACGGACAAAAGCCTACATACGGACAAAAGCCTACACACAAACATACACACACAAAATGTGATTCAGACGCTGTGGAATTTTGTGCAAGTACAAGTTCCTGAGCTGTATGTCTGTTCTATCTCACTTTTCCGTATCGATTTTTTGTGTTGAGATCAGAGTCCAACATACTGTAGCATTAATTCTGATCTTAATCTCCTGATTCTAAAATGCATTCAGGAATCTCCAAATCTATGTTTTGATGTGTGTGTGTTCCTCTTACCTCTAAAGGAAACTTGTAGCCATTGAGGCTGTGTTCTGAACCATCAGATGAGACATTGCAGCGACCCCAATGAAACGTGATTCGGGCTACTTTAAAGCGTGACTTGAGGCCTCCTCCACTGATGTAGAAATGTCCATTCACTTTGATCACCACTGAGAAATGTAAATGCAGGAACATCCTCACAATCTTATAACACAAAATACAGGATTTATTTCACTATTTCATTTATGCTGCATGTATCACACGATAAGTGAGATCAGCAATCACATAAACGTTTGGTAAAATAAAATCGAAGAGAAACAACAGTAGAACTCAGGGCTATGTTGTATTGTGGAAAAAGTGAAAGTAAAACGTTTCTACACACACAATACAAAGGAAAATCAAAGTATTGATTCAGGGAACAGCTGTGTAGCCATAAGAAAACCGCTAATCAGTGAGGCTAACCAGAAAAAAAGGTTTCAATTTGCTAGGGAGCATGAATATTGAACTCTGGAGCAATGCAAAAAGGTTATGTGGTCTGGGGTTGCAGTTGGTCATCTTTTGGTTCAGCAACAGTATGTGCCCAAAGAATGAGGTCAGCTGACTACCTGAATATACTGACTGGGCATATTTGAAGGATTTGTGCAGCAGTCAGACTCTACCATCATCAATGAAAGATTTTGGTGAAAAATGAATGACACTGGATAGAAATAAATCTTGTGACATTGCAGAAGCTTATCGAAACAATGCCACAGCGAATGCGTGCCATAATCAATGTTAAAGATGCTTTTTTTTGGTGGCGACTTTTTTTTGTCAGGCAGTGTATAACAATATATTGCGATACAATATATTTTGCAACAAAATACGATATTGAAATCTGAAGGTGCCCTTATTTTTGTTTTTGTTTGCTTTTGAGACCATGGAGGAACATGTCAGCAAGAAGCCGAAAGAGAAAAATGTTTTGATCTATAAATATTAAGTAAATTAAAAACATATATTGCATAGATAATCTTTATCGATACCAAATAGAATATTGATACAGTATGGTTAAAAAATATTGATAGTTTGCTGTATCAAAATTTTTATACAGTTCAGGAAACAAAATAGCCAAACTACTCATAATAGTCAACTATAAAAATGTACAAAAAAACACTATTTAAAGGGCAATAATATAATTATAATTTATTTATTTATTTAATTTTCTCTGATTGATTACCTCGTGGGCAGCGCAGTGGCATAGTGGTTCGATTCCCGGGCTGGGGATCTTTCTGTGCAGAGTTTGCATGTTCTCCCCGCGCTTGCGTGGGTTTCTTCCGGGTACTCCGGTTTCTTCCCACAGTCCAAAAACATGCAATTTAGGTCGATTGTTGATTCTAAATTGTCTGTAGGAGTGAATGTGTGTGTGTGTGAATGGTTGTTTGTCTGTGTTGCCCTGCGATAGACTGGCAACCCATCCAGGGTGTACCCCCCCGCCTCTCGCAGTATGTGAACTGGGATAGGCACCAGCAGACCCCTGTGACCCTGAGTTAGGGAATAAGTGCGTAAGAAGTTGAATGAATGATTGATTACCTTACAGTTTACGCATTCTTTTCAGTCTGACCAGCACCAGATCTCTACAGACTTTAACTAAATGGATAAAGATTATTCTTATTCCTCCAGCTCCACCCACTCCACTCTCACAATGAAAGGCTCAAGCAATTCTGCAAGACTTTCATCACCTCTGCAAGTATCACTTCATTTCCCACCCATGGAAATTCTCTTTCACTGTCACATTCTCCACCCTAGGATCGGATGAAGTTCAACAAGTCATACTATCCTGCAAACCTACCACCTGTCCATTGGACATCTTCTGCTTTTTATTTCTTCAATAACGAATGGCTCATTAACTTCAGGTCAAGTATCAATGTCTTTCAAGAGTGCCTTGATTACTCCTATCCTAAAGAACAGACCGGTATCACTTCTCTCTTTTCTTTCCAAACTACTTAAGCATTCTGTATATAATCAACTGTCCTCCTTCCTCATGCAGAACAACCTTCAATGTCCCAACCAGTCTGGCTTCAAAACAACTCACTCTACAGAGAGTGCCCTCTTGATAGTCACTGAAAAGCTGCATTCTGCCAGATCATCTGTCCTCTAGTCGATCTAGAGCTTTCAGCTGCATTCGATACGGTCGACCACAAGATCTTGCTGTCTACCCTAAAGAGTCTCTGTATTAATGGTTTGCTTTCTACTTGGAAGGTCGTTCATATGAGGTCAAATCAAGAGGAATTGCATCTGCTCCACACAGACTCACCACTAGTGTCCCACAATTCTCAGTTCTTTGTTGTCTCCTATTCTCCATCTACACTCACAAGACAGTTTATCACATGGGAATACCTACCATTGCTATGCTTATGACACTCAACTTGTCATTTCCTTTACCCCATCTGACACCATAGCTTCTTGCCTGGCAGACATATCTTCATGGATGGAAGCTCACCAGCTGAAACTCAATCCTTGCAAAACCGAAGTACTGTTACTATATATTGGATCTGGTGCCAACCCAATTTTTTAAGCAGGTAATACCGTTTGAAAAAATAGGTATTACAGTTAAATAGTTTAAATTAGATTAAACTGTTAATCAAAAAAAGAAAGACTTGGACTCTAGTAATTTGTCAAATTACAGCCCCGTATCAAATCTATCCTTTATTTCCAAAATCGTAGAAAAAGTAGTAGCAGTTATGTCCATATCTACACCAAAACAACATACATGAATTTTCTCAATCAGGATTTAGGCCTTACCACAGCACCGATTGCACTTGTTAAGGTAGTAAACGATCTACTACTGGTCTCTGATCAGGGCTGCGTCTCTGTGCTTGTTCTCCTGGTCTTTGACACCATAGATCATAACATTCTTCTAAAAGGATTAGATAAGGTAGTAGGTATGAAATGGACGGCCCTTTCAGGTCCTATTTAATCGCTATCAATTTATAGATTTAAATTTATAGATTTAAATACTCGACGTGTTCACGCTTTAATTATAGCATTCCTCAGGGCTCGTTGCTAGTTCCCCTACTATTCTCATATATACATGCTCTTTCATTCTTTCACCTCAGGAATATCACTAAAATTAGAATTATTGTACTGGACTATTGTAACACTTTGCTTTCTGGATGTTCAGCAAAGCTTATAAATAAATTTCAGTTAGTTCAAAACGCAGCAGCGAGAGTCTAGAAGACAAGAGCACATCACCCCATACATTCTATCCATGTATTGGCTCCCGGTGAGATTCCATATAGGTTTTAAAATATTACTATTGATCTATAAAACGCTAAATGGTCTCACACCTCAGTGAGCTGGTGGTGCCCTATGTTCCACTGGGCCTACTTCGTTTAAAGAATGCGATCTGTCTGTCAATACCACATGTAAATAAAGTTACAGCAGGGAGCAGAGCATTTTCATATAATGCCACAAAGTTATAGAACAGTCTAACAGTTCTGTTAGAATCTAGCACGGTCTCAGTATTTAAGTCTAGACTAAAAACCCATTTATTTAATTAGGCATTTGGTTGTTAATTTTCCGTTAGACAAAGGAACAGATCGGGGAGAATCATAAATGTTGAGTATATTATGGCCATCTGGTATGTTTGGATGCTGTCCTCCACACTCTTACCGATCACTCATTTGTTTTCGGTGGTGGTCTGGTTGCCTTACATATCAGGGATCTCTCATGTCTGTGCTTCCCTCTGGTTCGCCTTTGAGTTAGGCTGTTCTAACTAGTTTTGACGGAGTCCTTTCCGGCACTGATCTCTACCAGTGTCTCATTACTACTTATGCAATATATAAACCCCCTCTTCTGTTGAAGTGTACATGCCACCCCACCGCGCTGGATCTGAAACGTTGTGTATTTGGCTTAATCATCACATTCCCGCGATGACTTCGGACGCCACCCCATTTCCAGGCACAAACACACACACACACACACACACACACACACACACACACACACACACATACTTTTGATCATTTCTGTTCTAACTGAAATGAGGATGGGTTTCCTGTTGAGTCTGATTCTTCTCAAGGTTTCTTCCAAATCTCACTCTAGGGACTTTTTCCATGCCACTCTCGCTCCCAGATTGCTAATCAGAGACTGCAGAATTATCTCTCAATATGTACAGCTGCTTTGAGACAATCTCAATTGTAAAACTCGCTAAACTAATAAAATTGAATTGAATTGAATTCATCCCAGCTGACTGGCGTATTGTCAAGAGCAACTATGAACAATCAATTCTCATTTCCTCAAATATTGATAATGTAGCAAGATCCTGCAGGTTTGTCCTCCACTACATCAAGAGGACACGACCACACACAAAAAACGTCCATGCAGTTTTCCAAGGTTTTTTGGAATTTGTTATAATGTGTTTGTGATCAGTATTGAAATGTTCTATGATGTAACTTTAAGCACTATTTGTATGTCACTTTGTACAAGAGTGTCTGCTAAATGCTGTAACTAACATCAAATATGAATGTTGTCTGGAAACAGTAAGTATACCTGTTTTTCCATCATTGGTGATAGTCGATTCTGACATGAGCTGTTCCCAATTTTCCATCTGTAAATCCTGGTACTGCACCTGAACCTGGGTGAAGCTTTCGTCGATGTTGATGGGTGATTGACGGGCACCATTACAGAATCTGTACTTCTTTACCCAGTGATGCTGGTTCAAACTTCCTGTAGAAATTAGAAGTGTTTGGTTGTATTTATTTATTGATTTATTTATTTTTCACATTTTAATCTAGAAGTGTATTAGAACCAGGGCGATGCGGTGGTGTAGTGGTTAGCACGGTCACTCACAAAAAGAAGGTCTTGGGTTTGATTCCCGATTTTTGGAATTTTTGGGTTTTCTCAGTGTACTCCGGTTTCCTCCCACCATCCAAAAACATGTACATTAGGTTGGTTGGTGAGTCTTAGTTGTGAATGTGTGTATGAGTGGTTGTTTGTCTGTGTGCTCTGTGATGGACTGGCAAACTGTGCAGACTGGTACAGGCTCCAACGGGTAAGAAGATGAATTAATTAATTAATTAATGAGAACCAAAGAAAATGGCTCATCAGGTTTGATTTTGAAGACCAATTCCAGGATCAGTGAAGGAAATTCACATTGAATAAAATTAGAATGATTAAGAATGAATTGAATACAAGGTCAAAGATCTTGTCTGGGTTTGTTCCGGGTTCTCTGGTTTCCTCCAACAGTTCAAAAACATACATTAGCTAATTGTTAATTCTAAATTCTTGCTCATAGGAGTGTGTGAAAGTGTGTGTGTGTGGCCCTATGATGTACTGGTGACCTGTCCAGGGTGTAAGCCTCCTACTTTTTCCCCTTAAGAATAAGCAGGTATAGAAAATGAGTGAATGAATTATTATTTTTACCTCATGTATCAACGCTGTTCTACCACATAACTACCAGGTATATAAGGCAACTGTCCAATGCAGTTGACCACTGCCAATTCTTCGCGTAATGTTAAAACTTCCCATTATTTCACATAATTTCTTTTAAGCTCAGTTTTAGTGCCATTTTCAGATCCTACTGCGTCTCACACTCATTATTTTTATTTTGTTATTAATTCTTCTTATTATTTTTTTCTTATTTCTACCTCCAATTCACTTTTTTTGAAGTTTAGTTTGTTTACTCGGTTTGCAATTTTTTTTGCTGTTTGTTGCAATGTCAAAGACTTTTGAATGAATTTACTTGTGGGTACTACGATTTCATCCCACAGTCCAAACACATGTCCATTAGACTCATTGGTGATACTAAATTGTCCATAGGAGGATGTGTGCATGTTTGTCTATGTGTGGCCCTGCGATAGCCCTGTCAAAGGTGTACCCCTGCGTTTTCCCCAATATGTGCTGTGATAGACTCTAGCAGCCCCTTGTGACCCTGAATTAGTAAATAAACGAGTTAGAAAATGAATGAATAAATGAATGAACAGGGCCATCATGAGTCACTGTCACTTATTCATTGGCATACAGATTGACAGATTTTACATGCCTGATTCAAATCCGACTTATTTGGGTTAGGGTTAGATATAGATATAGATATATCTGAAAATATCAGAATCCATGTGATTTTGTTTTTCTTCTTAGAAAAATCGTGTATGTAAAAGAAGTCAAGGCAAGCTACATTAGTTACATTTACATGGACCTAATAATCTGATTTCAAAAGGAATATAATCTGATGTGTGTAGTAATGAAATACATTTATGTAATTACATTTCTCTTTAGTAAATTATTTGTCTAACTTTTAATTTTAGAGTATATTTAATGAACTTTAACTGTGTTAGTTAGTTTAGCACATTTTAGTGAAAAAAACTTCAATTTGACCCCACTAAATTTAGTGCCATTCTTCAGTTACTAACAAAACGTAATAAAGATAAACGTACAATTTTTATATCATTTGTTTATATGAATTGTTCTCAAATTTTGCATGACTTTGGAAAGGCTGCTTCACAGAAGGCTGCTATGAATCTCTCGCTTAAATAACACGAGTGTGTGTGTGAAATTTACAGTTACAGTTAGGCATTTGGCAGTCGCTCTTATCCAGAGCAAATTACATTTGTCAGCAACTTACTGAGCAATAGTGGGTTAAGGGCCTTACTCAAGGGCCCACAGTGGTTGCTTGGTAGAGATGGAAATCAAACCCCGCTCTGTCTGGTATCAGTCCAACACCTTAACCACTTGGTTACCACTTCCAGATTTGATTAAAAATTACATGTAATGTGAATTTATATCCATTCACAGGATTTTACTTTACTTTAATGTGTTTTATAGAATGTCACGCCCCTCACTGTCACTTTGATGTCCGTTTTCTGGTCTCCAAACCGTGGTGGAGAGCCAGGGTGCCCCGCTTGGTTCCCACAAAGAGGAGATCTAGCAGACAACCCAAGCTCTCAGGTTACTCTTTGACCTCATTCTCTGAACTCACTGCCCACTTAAATGAGCATCGGACATTGACTGGTGATGCTTTCCTTGGATCTTTGCATTTGGTTGCGTTTGTTTGTGCCCGTATCTACTCGTGTTTATTTTTGATGAATGTATACTCTCCCTGTGATGGACTGGCGACCCGTCCAGGGTGTACCCTCTGCCTTTCGCCCTATGTGTGCTGGGATAGGCGCAGCAG
>JAOTRA010003534.1:3067-23543 GCA_026260255.1 Pseudolaguvia tuberculata | reverse complement strand
TGCCTTCCCATTACCCTTCCCAAATAAATGTGTTTGTAAATCTCTGCAATATGGATTCTAACTCTTTGTCTGCACACAGAGCGTTACAGTTCCCCTCTCTCATGTTCTCTCGTTCAGGTTCCCCTCTCTCATGTTCTCTCGTTCAGGTTCCCCTCTCTCATGTTCTCTCGTTCAGGTTCCCCTCCATCATGTTCTCTCGTTCAGGTTCCCCTCCATCATGTTCTCTCGTTCAGGTTCCCCTCTCTCATGTTTATCCACATAGTTCTTTATTCCACAGTAGTTCTTTATTCGAATCATGTCAATCTCTGAATTGTTGCAAAACTGTGTCAAGCTCATACATTTAAATTATTATATTAAGTTAAGGAAATTGCTGCAGAGAAAAAAGTGTTTGGAAAAGAAAAATTCTATTTAAATATTACACAAATAAAATGGAAAATATCTGGTAACTAATCTATCTATCTATCTATCTATCTATCTTTTTTACAGCCCCCCCCCCCCACCACCACCACTTGTTTAGTGATTATGATGTATTATTTAAGACGACGCTTCACTGTGATAGGTGCGGATCATTGTCTTCACTGTGTGGACTGGTTAAACTGTTTAAAAGAAAGATTGTTTGTCACATTTACTCCATGGACATTTTCATGTTTATCCTGTGAACCCTATCTTGTGAGTGTGTACTTTTGATTATCAGTTCTCACTCAGTTCACGTTCAGTTTACAAGTAAACCGTGATTTAGTTTCACTTTGTTTGTCCAGACTTTTTTAATAAAAGCGTGTTCCTACTTGATTGTATCACCTCCAGTTCACTACAGAATGATTTGCTTACTAAGGATCCAGCGGGACATGCGCAGTTGGACTTTTTAGCCCACGTGTCGCCCACGCCATCAATGCACGTGTTATCTACGCTCTCATCGGAGGTGCTCCCCGATAGGTTTTATGGTAACTCAGTGCTGTGCGCTAAGTTTGTTAGTGAATGCCCAATTTTATTTCTAGATATTTCACCCGCATTCCCCATGTCCCTCAAAAAGTGGGCATTTGTGTTTATGCATTTTAGCGGCAAAGCGCTAGCCACAGTAGCCGCTGTCTGGGACATAGATTTGCGGCTCAGCATGGACAATAGTTTCTTCATTGCCCAGCAGATCAGGATATTCACACTGGACACTGCGGACAAAATTACATTGGACAAGACAGCCAGGATGCGTGGTCCCTGCTCCCCAGAGGAGACTGACCTGACTGCCCACTGTAGGGCACCTGGGCTGAGGTCACATGCAACTGACCCTCAGCTAGGGACTACTACAGCTGGTCTACCCAAAAACCCTGCCATTTACTCTGCCGAGCCTCAGGATAATCACGCCTCATCCAATGTACCCTAAGACAGTCATGCCTAGTCAGTGGCACCCCCGTTGCTCCAGCTTTGTCAGCAATGCCCCGTCGCTTCAACGGCCCCTCGGGTCGGCCATGTTCTGTCAGTGAAGTCTCCTGCTGCCCTGAGTAAATCTGTGAAATCTATTGCAGTTATTGACACTCAGGAGCACCTTACTGACAATATTGATTTGCTTCTGGTGTTGATGGACTACCCCTTATTGCTTGAGGACTCCGGACTGTCACTCTCCATCACAACTAGAGACTTTAAACACGATTGATTCCCTGTTTACATGCATACCTGAGATTATACATGTACCTGGACCTCCTCCAGGTTTTTGTCAGATTCTGTCATCTCCATGATCTCTGCTCTGATCAGTTTCAGTATTTTTCTCTCTAACCGTTTCATACCCATCCCTTTTATCTTTGTTCTTTTCCTTGCTCCTTTTTGGTCTGTTCCAATCCAGGGTTATGTTTTCACCTTTGTTCACGCCCTTTTCGCTGTCGTTGTTCTGTTGGTTTTTGTTCTTTTTTCTATATTTCAATCTTTTGTTAGTTCCTGGTTGTTTCTCGTCCTCTACTCTTGTTTAAATCTACCTCCATCTGCCTTGCTTCCATCTGCTGTCCCTCTTTCCTCCGATGTTTCCACGTCTCTCTATCCCAGGTCGTGATCCGGTACTGTATTTGTTACCTATATTGCTTCTTTCTTTTGTGCTCACCCTCTCTGACACTCCGGCATTTTCCTTGTCTGTCTTTTTCCTGAATCTGGCTTTTACTTGGGCCAGACTATATCTCTTTTTTTTCTTCTGTCTTGTCTCTGCCTGGTTTTATTCTTCACCTGAGTCACTTGGCTTCCGTGTCTCCCTGTCTCTGTGAGTGCTCCCTGTTTCCCTGGTCCACGTTTTTGACTTTTTTTGGAGATTTGGTCCCCGGGATGATGACGACATATTTAAGGCGACCGTTCAATAATCAGATTATTGTCTTCACTGTGTGTTCTCGTTATACTTTTACAAGTTTAATGCTGCAGAATATTGCCGCGTTTACCCCGTGGACATTAATAGGTTTATCCTGAGGACCTCCAGTTCTCAGTTCGCGTTTGGTTTATAAGTAAACCGCGATGTACTTTCACTTTGTTTGTCCAATAAAAGTGTGTACCTGCATCATGGATTTTATCGTCTTCAGTTTATTACAATTATAAAGTAACAAATCACATTTTTGTTTTTGAATGTTTGACAGACTGTTTTTGTGGGAAGTTTGTTTAATAATTGTAAGTGATTAAAAATCATGCTTAATGGCTTCTGCATCTATTTCTATATACCTTATATTAGTTACCTATAGGCTTTTGGGATGCATTGCACTGTCAGGCTACTGGCTGCATTGGTTTATTTAGGTCATGTGTTCCTCACACAGAACATGAGTCCTTGAATTGTACAGGCCTTGAATTGTAACCATAACATGACAGACAAGCTGAAACATAAATACCGTTGCAGTGACAATCAACTAGCTTGAATAAATTTCTGTTTGGTGTGAACACAGCACTAAAAGTACAACAAAAGTGTTAAAAATTTATACAAGAGAAATCTGATACATTTGTCGAGTGTATGATCTTTTGACAGACATGTCACTTAGCAGAGAGCTTAATTACAGGTCTGTGTAATCATAAATCGAGGAGTGCAAAATTGTTGCATTAACTATTTTAATGTTTTACGAAACATATACTTTATCTCTTTTTGTTTTGTCTCACAAAATAAGAAATGTTCGTATTCCAAGGTCGGGTCATCCAAGACTCTTTCACATTGGGAGCTCTAATTTCCAGCCTGTGACTTCACTTTAGTTTGTCTGGATGTTGAAGAATCTCTCTACCATTTAAAGAGATGCATGTCTAGAAGTAATGACAGAATCTGAGAAGTTCAGCCCAGTAATTGGACAAAGGAACTTGTGGCATACCAATTTCCATGTCCTATGATGTGTTTTTCTTTTTCTTTCATCAAAAAACATTGCAGAAACAAAGAATCGTTAATCATTTTTTGCACCATGAATGGCTGTACTGTTTGCTTGGCAAACCAAAGAGACAATTCATCTGTCTCTCCTGATCCAGATTTTTGCTTGTCAACTTTTTTTGCTAAATGCAAGTCATGTCACAGGATGTGAAAAATGCCCAAGATGTAATGTCTTATCTCGTTTTTATTAATGAATCTGACCTTCGAGGTTAATGCTATGTGATGATAAAGGGGCAGACATGCTGCACGACTCAAAGTAAAGACAGGTTGATCTGTTATTCCCTGATGCTGACACACAGATAATAAATTTTACAGGACATCGTTGCAGTAAAACATTATTAGCAATGTCCCTGTTTTCTGTGCTCCAACCATCCAAGGTGGAGTGTAGGTATTTTTTTCTTTAGCCTGAGCACCACCTTTTTCTTAATGGATGTTCAGTCCTAAACCATTCCTTTCCATGCTGCTCTGGCATTAGTAAGGCTGCATGCATTATTACGCCGCAAGGAAGTGAGCTCACATTGAGCTGATTTTAATAATCTTCTTATTCTCTTGTCTCTCATTATGCTATTTATTTTATTAATTGAATGAAGTAACCGTACGTTGCCTCTAGGCTACCTTGTGGTTTGTACTTACTTTGTTACCTTTGTGGAATGCAGGGTGTGGAATTAATGGATTAATGGAGGTGGCCTGGTTTACCCCCTCTCTTACCTTTCAGGGGGTTTCAGATTCTGCTCTGCCTCTCTGGGTAAATTGTCATAATTACACCAAAAACCTTGTCTGTCTTGTCAAGTAGCAGGTGTCTATGTATTCTCTAGGGTATATTTGAAAAAGCCCAGTGATGAAATCTACAGCCATTCCTGTCTGTAAGCTATGTGCCGTTAGCTTTGTTCTTGCTGCCAGCTGCAACAGTCATGAAAATGTAAATATATTTCAGAAAAAACAAAGCTCATGCTTAGGCTGTCTGGCTCCAGCATAGTAAGATTGTCTACAGAAACACATCTAAGAGATGGTGAGATGACTAGTTAATGCTGCTGCTGTGTGATTATAGTGGCATGCAAAATTATTAATTAAATAACTTATATTACGACCACAAACATAAATGTATTTTTATTGGAATGTTATATGAAAGATGGTCACAAAGTGACCAATTGTGATGTAGAAAGAATATTAAATATTATGAGGTTTTTGGGGTTTTTTTACAAATAAAAAGATAAATAAATAAAGGAAAAGTTAAGTGGGCAGAAGTATTCAGCCCCCTTTCCTCTGAGTGCATACAATTGCCTTCAGAAGCCTGATGATTGCTGACTGATTGAATGTTGGCCTAATGACTAAATAGAGTCCATCTGTGTGTAATTTATCCTGTGTGTAATTTGTACAAATACAGCTGTTCTATGAAACAGAAAAAGTTTTGTAAAAAAAAAATGTAGTGCAGTGTATTCAGCTCCCATCAGTTAATACTTTGTGGAACCCCCAGCAATTAAGTCTTTTGGGGCATGTCTCTACCAGCTTTGGACATCTAGAGACTGAAATCTTTGCCCATTATTCCTTGCAAAACAATTCAAGCCGAATTAGGTTAGAAAGAGTGTTTGTGAATGATGAGGTATTTCCATAGATTCTTTTTGGATTTAGGTCTGGACTTTGACTGGGCCATTCCAACACATGAATATGAACTATTCCATTGTAACCTTGGCTTTCTGTTTAGGGTCGTTGTTCTGTCGAATGTGAATCTCCACCTCAGTCTCAAGCGTTTTGCAGACTCCAACCGGCTTTCTTCCCAGAGTGCCCTGTATTTGGCTTCATCCATTGTCCCATAAACTCTGACCAGCTTCCCTTTCCCTGCTGAAGAGAAACAACCCCAGAGCATGCTGCCACTACCATGTTTGACAGTGGTTATTGTTCAGATTGTGTTTAGAGTGGTCAGTGTTAGGTTTCTGCCACACATAGCGTTTCGCATTTAGGCCAAAACGTTACTCTGTCATTGTTTGCTGGGTCACTGCAAACAGACCTTCTTGTGATTTCCTTTTAGAATGGCTTTCTTTTTTCCACTGGTCCATAAAACCCAGATTTATGCAGTACACAACTGATAGTTGGATGCATCTCTGAACCTTATTTGGCCTGTTAGTCTCGGTATGTTTGTAGTTGTGCCATACTTTTTCCATTTGCGGATGATTGACTGAACAGTGGTCAGTGAGATGTTCAAAGCTTGGGAAATTTTTTTTTATAATTTTTTATATATTTATACTTTAAATTTCTCTACAACTTTATCCCTGACCTGTCTGAGTTGTTCCTTGAACTTCATGATACTGTTTGCTCCCTAATATTCTCTTAACAAACCACAGAGTCCATCACAGAACAGTTGTATTTGTACAAATTACACACAGGTTAAATTACACACAGATGGCTCTATTTAGTCATTAGGCAAACATTCAATCAGTCAGCAATCATCAGGCTTCTGAAGGCAATTGTATGCACTCAGAAGAAAGGGGGATGAATACTTTTGCCCACTTAACTTTTCATTTATTTATTTATCTTTTTATTCTTTCTACTTCACAACTGTATGCCACTTTGTGTTTGTCTTTTGCATAACATTTAAATAAAATGTTTGTGGTCATAATGTGAGAAAATGTGGAAAAGTTCAAGGGGTATGAATACTTTTGCAAGCCACTGTAATGCTTTCTTTCTATCTCGTGTTTTGCCTCATGATCTTTGGAGTTCAATAGTGATGCTATGGACTGCTGACTGCATCCTAAACCTATTATCCTAATGTAATTTTGCAGATCAAAATAGTCTGTGGTCCTTGTTTCATTTTCTGGCTATATGAATCAAAGCACAAATGGCATGTAATGCTGCATATATTGGGTACAATCAATGCACCCATGAAAGAGTTAAGTTATTATTTTTCCCAGTTTGCCAAATATAAACTGGTCTCCAAAAATTGTCTGTTTCAAGAGTGAGAGACAGCTGCTTTGAGACAATAACCATTGTAAAAAGCGCTATACAAATAAAATTTATTGAATTTAACTCGTGACCTGTCTAAATGCAGCATTGAATGAGATGTTTCTATCACACTCAAACCTCAAAATTCTGCTCATTTACAAAGGCTCAAGATCAAAGTTGTCAGTTGTATGAATGTGCAAATAAGTGTCCTAAAATTGTTCAAGAATTTCAACAGAGAGGGCTCATAATAGCAGAAAGAAAGTCCACCTCATACTCTGTGTTTGTCTTCAAGGAGCAGAAGTTGAGGTTCTTCCTGTCCTTGTCCCTGCATTTGGTGGAGATTGTTGTGGATGTTTACATTCTGTTGAACGCACAACGCTCACCTGTCCTGCATGCTGCAAACCAGAAAGTGATTCTACTGCCTAATGCCCTGAATGTAAATGTATTCAATACAAGTTCCCAAACCTCAGTGTGATGTTTCCCACTTAGAAATATCAATTATTTAGCTGTACATATGAATTAGTGTACCTCACAGGTAAAACAATACTTCCCCAGAGTGTCTGGGCTGGGAATGAAACTTCCTTATAAAACAGAAGGTTTGTTAATCTTGACTTTGAAGTCACAGCTATATCTTGCAGCATATTATTAAAGTCGAAATATTGTCAGTCACATGAGCACTTACATTTTTCCACTTGTTATCCTTGTTGGGTGCAGCAGCTGTGAGCTGCCAGAGCTGCTTAACATGCTTTAAGCTAAGCTGAAATCTCACCTAGATACACATACTGTCAGAGCATATCTCTCCTGTTCAAGTGCTGGCTTCCAACATGTCCACCTTTATGCCATAGTCCTGCAATGCATTATTCATACTCAGACACAAATACTCTATCAATAAAAAGATATTCTGAATAAGCTGCTAATGAATGGGGGTGCTATAGTCCAACTCTACTGATGAGCTTCTCAGTGCACTTTAAATGGCACTTGAAATCCATCACGTCCTATTTGAATACTTTGAGTAATTTGCTTTGAGTAATTCTTTGAAGAAAGTTTAGTCTTGGGCCCATTAGTTGGAATGTAAATAGGGTCTCGCTCTCCTTGCTTTATTTCTTTTATCGTTCTTCTTTTCATATTTTTCACTGACTGTGTCATGATTGGTTAAAAGATCAGATTCAAACTTTTTTCCATATCCTTCCCCATTTCAAGAGCTGTCAGATTTGGGGGTTTTTTTTCATTTCTTTGTGCAGTATTGATAACAGAATGAAGAGATAGATATCTACATAGAAATATCAGCAGAAAAATGATTCCCTGGTTGAAGGGAAAAAACAAGTACTAAGCCAGTTTGAATGAAATCATCATAGTGATGCGAAATGTTTTGCAGGATAAAAGCGAGACAAGAGAAAACAGTACTTCAGACTATAAACAGAATGGTTTTCTATCAATTTATCTAAATATTGATCTATTAACTGATGAGATAGTACTAAGTGTTTATTAAATAGGAGCCCATGAAACACAGTCTTGCATTATAAGTTTATATGAAATCACATTATCGGAATAATTAAAAAACAAAAAGTAGTACCTCAAATTGTTATACTTTTTTTAGCTTCACTGTCCATAAATAGTAACCAAATTCTTTCTAGAAACCCTTACCATGTAATCAACTGAGATGAGATTGTTAATAAAATTACTGCACTATTAGCAAAAACTAACATTTCATTCATTCATTCATTCATTTGTTCATTAAATAATTCATTCATTTATTCATTCAATCATCTTCTATACTCAATTATTCACTAATTCAGGTGCACATGGTCTGCTGAAACCTATTTCAGCTCTCTGGAAGGTAAAAGGCAGGAGAGGTACACCCTGGCCAGGGCACCAATCACACACTCCCTCATAAATAACATAAATGTTTTTAGACTGTGGGAGGTTACGGTGTTGGACTGATACCAGAAAGACCAGAGTCCGATTCCTACCTCCACCAAGCAACCATTGTGGGCCCTTGAGCAAGCCCCTTAACCCACAATTGGTACAATTACATTTTAACAGTTGTAAAAAAAGAGAGATCAAATGTAAGTCGCTCTGGATAAGAGGGTCCACCAAATGCTATAAATGTAAATGTAAATGATAGAGCCTATAGCACCCGAAGAACATCGTAGTCGCGGCAGAGGCGTCTGAGGAGGTCGTAGTCGCGGCGGAGTGTGAGGGAAAACGCGGTCTTGGCGGAGGACGAGGAGAACGTAAACGCTCTGCGACCCCCCCCCCAACGAGAAACCTTCCGAATTGAAAGATCATGAAAATCCACAGAGAGATTTGTACCAGAGATATGGTACAGGAAAAGCATTACTTAGAGGGAAAATAATTTCATATTTTGTTTACAAAAAAAGGATGGAAAAAGAACATGAGGCAGAATTGGAACAAAAACTTCAAAATATCAATATAAATAATCCAACAGAAGAAACACAAAACAAATTAAGAGAATACAAATTAAAACGAAATGCAATAATTAACAAACATACTCAATTTTTGATTCATAGACTCAGACAAAAAGAATTTCATCATAGTAACAAATCTAGTAAATATTTGGCAAATTAACTTAAACGGAACCAGGAAAAAGCAATCATTTCAGTTATTATAGACTCGGCTAGGAAATTTACCAACTCACCAGATAGAATCAATCAAATCTTTCAAAATTTCTATAGAAAATTATACTATAGAAAAAGACCCAAATCAGAATCACATCAACTCTTTTCTTAATGGTAAAGAGTGAATGAACTGAATGAACACCAAAAAAACAGCCTTGAATCACCCATAACACAACATGAACTTCATACAGCACTACAACATATGCCTAATAATAAAGCACCAGGTTCTGATGGATTTCCTGCTGAATTCTATAAACACGTTTGTTCTACTATATCACCACTCTTTTTCAGAATGTTAAGTGAGTCACAACAAGAATTAAAATTCCCTACCAGCATGAATACAGGTACAATTTCATTTCTCCTCAAACCAAATTATGATCCCAAATTACCATCAAGCTGCAAACCATCGTCCCATCTCTCTGATCAATGCTGACATTAAAATCATCACCAAAGTATAAGCCTATAGAATAGAAAAGGTCTATAATATATCCAGATCAAACCGGTTTTATTAAAGGAAGACTAGCATCCACCAAAACACGCAGACTATTCAACCTAATGCAATTTTCTTCAAATCAAAAAGAAACAAACCTTAATAGTCACTTTGGACACAGAGAAGGCATTTGATAGGGTAAACTGGAAATTCCTGTTTTCCACATTAAAGAGGTTTGGTTTCAGGGAGTTTCAATTCATAAATTGGATTAAAATTTTATATACATCACCTTCAGCCACTGTTATCACAAATGGACTAACATCACGTAGCTTCACATTGCACTGGGGTACTGGACAAGGATGCCCACTCTCACCTTCATTATTCACCATTTTATTGAACCATTGGCGGCAGCCATCAGTCAAAACAGTTACATTAAAGGAATTCAAACATTAAACATACAGAACAAAATCAGACTTTATGCAGATGACATACTACTACTATATATACAAGATCCTATATCATCATTACAAGAAACAATTAAGCTTATTGATTCATTCTCTCATATTTCTGAATACTCAATCAATTGGACCAAATCATCTGTTCTCTCTTTAAACCATAAAAGCTTGGATGTGACGTTACAAACATCACCTATCCCTCTTTGCACCAGTCACATCACATATTTAGGTATTAATGTTTCCAATAGGCTGTCAGACTAAGTTTGTCTTAATTTCACCCTATTACTTAAAAAAATAAATGACGATCTTCAACGCTGGATGAACTTACCACTATCCATTATGGGCAGAATATGAGCAATTAAAATGACTATACTCATTAAACTAGACTTAGATTTATTTTCAATGGTTCCAATACAATCCACCCTCAGCTTGTTTAAATCTCGACACCATCATTTAACAAATTTTACTGGAAAAATAAGACCCCGAGAATTAAACTAGCTACATTACAAAAACCAAATACACAAGGAGGATTGGAAGCGCCACACTTCTACCACTTCTTTCTGGCTAATCAACTACAATATATATACAAATGGATTCACCCAAACACATCAGAATACACATGGCTAGATATTGAACAAACAATATTTAAAGACATTAGCACTAAGGATTTACCGTTTTTGAGTCAGACAATCAAAAAAGACTAATGTTTTAAATCTAAAGCAACAGCCCTGACAGCCTGGTGGAAATTTCACAATATTATAAAAACTCCACTGGCACAGTCTAAATTCACCCCCATTTGGAATAACTCAGACTTTACAATTAATATAAAGCCACTTAACATACGCACTTGGGCTGAGAAGGGCATCACAACTTCAACACATCTTTCATAGTATTAATCTGGCTTACATTTCATACCTGGTCCAGAGATACAGCATCAGGAAAAATAATTTTCTGGCATATCTACAATTCAAATCAATATTCAGACTGTTAATCTCGAACTTTCATTATTAATTTTAAAGCTAATTTGTCATGTGATATTTGTTCCATGTGTGTTATTAAGGCAAGTTAATAAAAAAAATTAAGTAGAAAGAGTGAGAAATGCAATGGTTTGTTGTATTATGCATCCTAGTCATAGACATCACACGTGTATGGAAGAGCTACCCAACGACATCTATCAGGCCCACTTTCATGGCGTGTTACGGATGCTGTGGACCGCGGAAACCGTCAAAGCCCTTATGAAATATATGGAGGGTCATGGGTTTGATGAAAAGCACGAATGTTGACATTAAAGCATGAATGTTTGGCCGCGCGGCCAAGACACTTTTTGCAAGCTGCAGAATCGGAAGAGCAAAGTACTACAATGTACTACAGCATCCACGATGATAAGAGACTAGATAATCTGGAGGCCTTAATCAAGGACTGCAGGTTTTAAATCTATTTTATTCAGCATGTTTTTGTTATACCCTATGTTGGCTTTTCTTTGTTGATGTGTGTAGTTTGATTTACTTGATGTACTTTTTATATTTTTACAGAAGCGGTTAGCTATAATATACGAGTGTTTGATTTTTATTTTATACTTTTTAAATACGAATTATTACTGAAAAAATTAACTGTCTTGTTGATTTACACCTGGGAACACCCGTGATACGCCATTTATTCTCTTTTTAGATAAAACAGTTTAGAAGCTTGAGAATCCTCGCCGAGTGTGGCTTATACGATCAAACCTATTCACCTATTGCTTTGTATTTCTTTTCCAAAAAGATTTTTGAAAATGTTGAGAGGTCACAATTCATGCACAAAACTAAAGTTTGAAGAACTGAGCATGAGGCGCGTGAACAGACTGTGCCTATGCGTGTGAATGGACATGCAAAACATTAAGGAGGGGCGATCGGGGCGGGACAAACAGAAAAACTAATACGCGCCCGGGGCACACAGTCAGTGTAGAAACACCACGCTGCTGAGAGGATCCTTCTCCTCAAAGACTCCGGACAAGATTTTCTTTAACTTTTTTTCCTTCATCCAAATAATTGAATTCTTTCACTTTTTCGTTCTTTAACCCACACATTTGCAAATAGCAAAAAATTCCCTCAATCCCACACTGTCACTGTAAAGTACTTAAGCCCATGTTATGAAAGAGTACCACACGTTATACAGTACATCAGATCACAGGATTTATTTGGAGAAGAGCATACAATAGGAAACAACACAATAAGTTCTGACTGGACGGACAGGATTCGTACAGGGGTGTCTTGGGTGTTCACATTTGTGAGCGTGGGTAAATCCCACTCGTGATGATGATTAGTGGGTGATCCTCCAGAAGGATGTGTGCACAGAAGTACATGAAACATATAGGAAGTGGTAATATGTCGTTCATGTAAAAATGAGCCTGGACACCGAGTGGGGTGAGGTGATGAAGGGGGAAAACGAGGAACAGGTGGATATGATTAAAACTCAGGAGACTGGGAACAAGGTGGTAATTGCGTGGTAGATCCTGCCTGATCTGTGCCAGTACCCCCCTCCCATTGCCCGCTTCAGAGGGCCAAAAGAAGCGACACCCTACCGCGTTCTCGCGGTGCTGGGGCTTGTGGGTTGGCTAGGTGTAAGTCCTGGATGAGTTGTGGGCCTAGAATGTCCTCTTTCACCACCCAGGACTGCTCTTCTGGTCTGAACCCCTCCCAATCAAACAGATATTGTAGCTTACCACCATGGCGTCAGACCAACAATATTTCCTTTACCCTGTATATGGACCCCTCCTCATCCAGAAGCGGTAAAGGGGGTTATTCCGGGACAGGTTCAGTGGAAACAGAAGAGGGTTTATGAAAAGGCTCAAGCTGGGAGGCATGGAAAGTATGGTGAATCCCATACTCAGGATGGAGAGCCAAAGAGTAGGTAACAGGGTTAATTCTCTTAGTGATAGGGAAGAGACCAACAAGCCTGGGACCCAATTTCTTGGATGGCTGTTGCAGACGTATGTTCCTTAGTGGAAAGCCATACCTTTTGACCAGGGTCGTAGTCTGGGTTGGGAGATTGGCGGAAAGTTGTCTGCAGATAGCCCTCTGAAGTTGATGGCGTGCTTGGTCCCAGACCCTCTCACTCTCCCGGAACCAGTGGTCCACCGCTGGGATGTCAGAAGGTTTGCCTGACCAAGTGGTGAAGTGGAAAAGTGGTGGTTGGTATCCTAGCATGCACTGAAAAGGGGTTAGGCCAGTACTAGCTTGATTCAAAGAGCATACTCGGCCCAGCCAATGTACTGACTTTAGGACTTCTGGTGGCTATGGCAGAACGTACAGAGGAAACGACCAAGCTCCTGAATCTTGACCACACACACCCGTGAGCATCCAGGGCTTGGATTATGGAAACATTTAAATACCTGGGTGTTCACCTGAACAAAACCTAGACTGGTCTACAAATACAGATGCCCTGTGCAGAAAAGTCCAAAGTCACCTTCACCTGTTGGGGACACTGAGGTCGTTTGTGGTGGGCAGAGAACTCTTGTGAATTTTTTACAGCACAGTAGTGGCCTCAGTAGTTCTCTTCACTGTTGTGTGCTGAGAAGAGAGCAGCTCGGACAGAGATACAAAAAATCTTAACAAATTAAACCATAATTAAACTAATTTTTCTATTTTTAATGGAAAAAAAATCTTTATTTTGATTGCAAACTATTTTAGTTTAAGTTTAAATTTATTGTTTATTCTTATAGTAAAGTATTCAAGTTCATTTTAGATCTCAGCATTAAAGTATAGCTTGTTATGGCAAGATAGGAGTATCAATATTAATTAGACATTGTTCTAAAGCTCAATAGCATTTTCTCGACTTGTCTGCCCTATGCCTCATTAATTAGATAACATTATATTAGATTGACTTTATTAATCCCACAATTATTATATCTTTAAAACGGCAGCATTCAGATCAGCAAAAACAACAACACAAGAATAACACAGTCCGTATAAACAACTTTCAAACGACACAAATACATGGATATATTGCAGTATATTGCACATAATCTGAAATATTGCACATGGTCTAAGTATTTTATAAGCATTGGATGGATGGATGGATGGATGGATGGATGGATGGATGGATGGATGGATGGATGGATGGAAATATGTACAGTATGTACAGATGACTAGATGGATAAATTGAGTTATGTATGTATGTATGTATGTATGTATAAATCTATATATTTATATATGTATGTATATTTATATATGTATATGTAGGGTGGCGTAGTGGTAAGCATGGTCGCCTCACAACAAGAACGCCCTGGGTTCGCGGGCCGGGGATCTTTCTGTGCCGAGTTTGCATGTTCTCCCGTGCTTGCGTGGGTTTCCTCCGGGTACTCTGCTTTCCTCCCACAGCCCAAAAACATTCAGATTATGTTGATTGATAATTCGAAAATGTCCATAGGAGTGAATGTGTGTGTGAATGGTTATTTGTCTATGTGTTTCTCTGAGATGGACAGGCAACCCGTCCAGGATGTACCCCCCCTCCCTCCATGAACCCATATTACAGAATAAGCGGGCAAAAGGATGAATGAATGTGTCATATACAGTGGGTACGGAAAGTTTTCAGATCTCCTTTAATTTTTCACTCTTTGTTATAATGCATCCATTTTTCTTCCTCATTAATGTACACACAGCACCCCATATTGACAGAAAAACACAGAATTGTTGACATTGTTGCTGATTTATAATAAAAGAAAAATTGAAATCACATGGTCCTAAACATTCAGAACTTTTGCTGTGACACTCATATATTTAACTCAGGTGTTGATCTGGCCAAGATTACAAAATAATTTCTGCTGTTCCTAAGAGCACAGTGGCCTCCATAATCCTTAAATGGAAGACATTTGGGACAACCACAACCCTTCCTAGAGCTGACTGTTTGGCCAAACTGAGCTAACAGGGTAGAAGAGCCTTGGTGAGAGAGCTAAATAAGAAGCAAAATATCATTTTGGCTGAGCGACAGAGATGCAGTCAGGAAATGGAAGAAAGTTGTAGAAAGTTAACCACCACTGCAGCTTTATACCAGTCGGGGCTTTATTGCAGAGTGGCCCGGAAGCACATGAAAGCCTGGATGGAGTTTGATAAAAAAAAAAAAAGGCCTGAAAGACTCCAAGATGGTGAGAAATAAGATTCTCTGATCTGATGAGACTTTTTGGCCTTAATTCTAAGTGGAGAAAACCAGGCACTGCTCACCTGTCCAATACATTCCCAAGAGTGAAGCATGGTGGTGGAAGCATCATGCTATGGGGGTGTTTTGAAGCTCCAGGGACAGGACCACTGGTTGCAATCGAGGGAAAGAAGAATGTGGCAAGTACAGTTAAATCCTGGATGAAAACCTCCTTCAGAGAGCTCAAGACCTGAGACTGAGCCGAAGGTTTACGTTTCAACAAGCCAATAAGCACAAAGCTAAAATAACAAAGGAGTGGCTTCACAACCATTCTGTGACAGTTCTTGAATGACCCAGCCAGTGCCCTGATTTAAACCTATTGAGCATCTCTGGAAAGACCTACAAATGACTGTCCACCAATGTTTACCATCCACTGAATAGGGTCTGCTAGGAGAATGGCAGAGGATCCACAAATCCAGCCGTGAAATTCTTGTTGAATCTTTCCCAAAAAGACTCATGTCTGTATTAGATCAAAAGCTGGCTACTACTAAATACTGATAAAGGGTAATTACTATGGACCATGTGATATTTGTCTTTTAAATAGGTCAACAATTCTGTGTTTTTCTGTCAATATGGGATGATGTACATTAATTAGGAGAAGAAATTAACTTTTTTGATTTTACCAAATGGCTGAATATATAATAGATGGAGGGAGGAGACATCACTTGCCCCATTATACGTCGTTCCTTACACCTAAGCCACACACCTACAATCCTTCACTAATTATACTGGAAAACATTTCAGTAGTGCTACCATTTTAAAAGGAGGTGTTCTTTAGTTCATTTTAGTACCATGCATCTGATGATTGACTTCCTGAGTCTCTAGTGGGCAGTGAGCGTAGATATAGGGAAAAAGTGAATAGTTGATATTATCAGATCAGCAGTCTCTCTCTTTCTCAAGCCCCACCAGATGGTAGTGGCTTTTTCTTCCCTTGCTTTAATCATTTGAGCCGCTCAGAAGTGATCAGAGGTGCCGGACTGCTGAGGCAACTTTAAGCAATTCTAAGTGGAAAATAGAGAGCATAATACAGTGAACTAAAGGGAAAAGGGGCATGGATGATTGAGATGAGAATAGATATAACGTGGAGCAAAGAGAAGTATAAGTAGGGTGAAGAGAAAAGTAAGAAAAAAAAATCTTTCTTTCATCCTTTGCTTTCTGAATTGATGATTAATATTAAATATGAAATATTAATATATATTAAATATTATGGTATGGCAGACTGTAAATCCATTCATACACAAATACACAGACATAGAATACATAGAACCTGTCTTTTCTAGACCTCCTGTAAAAACTAGAATGTACATCTTGTGATGATTCAAAGATTCAAAATCTTGTGATGCAATATGCCACATATCTTACAGTTTGGCATTTGGCAGACGCTCTTATCCAAAACGACTTACATTCGGTCTCTTTTTTACAACTGAGCAATTGTGGGCTAAGGGCCTTGCTCAAGGGCCCACACTAGTTGCTTGGTAGAGGTGGGAATCGAACCCAGTTCTTTCTGGCAACAGTCCAAACCCTTAACCACTAGGCCACGATTTCCTAAAGTCAAGGCCCACGGGCCGGATTCAAACTAATTATTTCTGGGCCCCAGAGATAATAATTACTATTGAAACCGACCCGCTGGTCGCAGCAGCCCGCTGGTGTTTTGTACACACCAACACTACATACCCTATAATGCAAAGGTAGCCCACTGTTACAATACACCGTTACTGTTACCCTACCCCTTCAACGTCAGATGCCACCATCGTCCTCTGATTGGAGATGTGATCTAACATCTAACATTTTTTAATCTTGGCGTGGATTATTGTTTGCTTGCTGTTAATACAAGGATTTGTATGTTTGTTTCATGTACATGATCTGGAGTTCCTTATGGACTGTTTTCAGTCTGATACCATATTCTAAGTCTTTAATGAATCCTGAAGTCTGTCTGAGTTTATCTACCATTGGGTTTTTACTTTAAGTTTACTCCAATGTGCTCTTTTGTTTGTCTTGTGTATATTACCTTCTAACTCTTTCATTCTACCTCAAAGTCCACACAGAAAGCCCCTGGCCAAGAATCAAACCTGGGAGCTTCTTGTACACCACCACGCCGCTCATTTAGGTTGTTACGGGTTATAAACACAAGCAGGAGTCAGTCCTCGGGAACATGCTTTTATTCTCATGTAAGTACTCTAATGAAAACCGCACTTAGCTTGACTCACTTTGTAGAAACAGATTCTTGGAACAAGATGACGATTGAATGCAAACAGATTCACGTAACGTTGGCGCACAAATAATAATCCGCCCATAATTAAGATTGCGCTCACCTTAAATAATGCACAATCGCCCAGCTGCTTGATTGCATCCCCAATCAGCGAGCGATGGTGGTTAGTGACGTGAAAGGAGTAGGGCATGACAGTACCCCCCTTCAAAGAACGCCTCCTAAACAGGACAGCGGGGCACAGACAGACAAGAATCGGGACAGACCAGAGACTGGGACCAGGCCTGAGACCAGAAACGGGGAAGGAGACTGTAAGAATTTATAGCTGCACTCCTCTGTTCCTCGCCTCTCATTTTGCCGGCGTGTCTCGGGAGTCTCGATCACAAGTCATGAAATATGAGCGCTCGGGGAGATCCAGCATAAAACAAACACCAGAACTTTGTCATGAGAGTTTTTTTCATGCAGAGACCTCAAAAGTAACATTCTTAGGGGTCCAGTGTATATATAAGAACTCAGAACAAAGCAGTTGGTTAACTCCTTCTGAGAATAACTGACAGGGAAGTCCCACCCCCATGTACCTGTATCTACAGATAACAGACAGGAACCCAACGTCCCTGAGCTTGTCTTACAGATGAGAATGTGCTGAGGTGTGCAAAATACAGAAGCGTAACACAAAAGGAGAACACATGTACACAATCTCACAGAATCATAAAGAATAACACACAATAAAACAAGATACAGGAAAAGAAGATAAAATAATCTCTTAAATTTTATCCTAAATAATAATGCAGGATGAAGAAAACCTTCATTTAATAAGCAATCACACTATTTCAACATATTAGTATAGACTGTGATCCGTTCGAGTTGATTGTAGTCAGGATCTCAATGACGAAGTGGGCATGTAGCAAAGACCCGAGGAGAAGGCTTTGACAATTGCATACACACGATCCATCAGACATCACAGAAAAGTAAGTATGTGTATTAAGTATAGTGGACAATTGGTGATGTAATCTAGTCCATGTGTACTGGTAGCCCCGATGTGTGAAGGCAAACAGAGGCTGAGTATTCAACAGAAACCTTAAAGAAAGCAGAACACGGATCAATCACAGAAAAGTAAGTATGTGTATTAGGTATAGAGGACATCACTGAGTTAACATCCTGGACAATTGGTGCAACAGGAACAATTAAATCATTGATTCTACGCAGATCCTGCGTAAATCTCCACTGTACACCAGGTTTTGGGACAGGATTATCAGGTGTATTGTAAGGATTGTGACACTCACGTACAATGCCTTGTTTCAGTAAAGAATTTAAAATCTGGTCCACCCCCGCAGCCTTTTCGGCAAAGAGTGAATGTTGTTTGATAAATACAGGTGCCAAAGTTTTAATCTGTGCCTCATAAGGTGTACAATGTACTCATCCTTGTGTTCAGCCCAAAAATGGGATGGCAGACTCAAAAAGGATTCAGGTAAGTTTGTGGGTCCTGTGGAAAGACTCAGGGCAGCAATGTTATTAAGACAGGGTGCACACATCAGAGAAACACAATCAGGAGATGCATCATCTAGTGTGGACACAATCATTTTAGAGCCGTCAAAAACAATACACAAATTCAAGACATGAGATCTCTACCCAACAAGTTCTACAAAGTTTATAGGTTTGTCTGGGGAAGGCGATAAATTAATGGGCCGTTGGTGACGGAGGTTGAACAGAAACGCCCCGTGGACCGGCTACCCAGACTAGAGCTTGATTATTAATAGGAGATGAGTCAGGGACCAATCCCACATCGGGTCCGACATTGTCTGGGTTTGAATAATCATCGTCTGTATCTGAGTCTGAACTAGAATCCGAGTCCAATAAAGTCCTTTTATCCGATTTATTTTCCTTATTCTCCACGGTTTTACTGGTCGAATCAAACAGAGGTGGATCTACGAACGGTGCGGAGGGTGTAACCAGAAATGTAGTTTTGTGCTCAGGATGTGTAGTTTTACCCTTTGCCTTGCCAGAGGCGGGTTTAGGAATGGCTTTCAACACAGGTTTAGGAATATAAATGTTTTTGGATTTATCCCAAACAGTTTTCATGTCTCTCCATTTGTTCCAAGACGCTTTCATGTACCGGTAATCCCAATCCGGATCACCAATGTCTTCATAAATCATATGAAATGCAGACGCTAAATAGCCCCCATCAAAAGTACCTTCCTGTGGTTTCGAAGGAATTTGTGGGGTGGATTCAGTCCACCCAACCAAATTATCTAAGAACGGATTACTATAATATGCAAGACCACATCGATTCATCCAGTCCTTTGGACTTTCAGATGGACCTGGGGAATGAAGCTCCTCCCCCTATGATGTTTTAATAAATACTGAGTTGTGGGATGAGAACCGCGAGAACACTTATCCTCTTAGGTCTGTCCCTAAGGTTTCATTAATCTGGTGTGCACTTATATAATTCACACAAAAGAATCAATGCGGGCGAGTCATTACGGAAACACGCATAATTATTAGAGAGTCCCCTTTATGTACAAGCAATACTACTGATCAAGAAGTTTGTATTAGAAAAATTAAAATCTTACCTGATCATAGAATATATAGCTGCACTGCTCTGTTCCTCGCCTCTCGTTTTGCCTGTATCTACAGATAACAGACAGGAACACAACATTCCTGAACATGTTTAAAAGATAAGGACCGGACATTTGGTTTTGACTATGTATGTGCGAAATGAGAATGTGCTGAGGTGTGCAATACAGAAGTGTAACACAAAAGGAGAACACATGTACACAATCTCACAGAATCATAAAGAATAACAATAAAACCAGATGCAGGAAAAGAAGATAAACTAATCGCTTCAGAGACAGACCAGACTGAGATGGAGCAACTGACAGGCAAGAACCAAGGAGAGAAAGGGCTGAGACAAGACATGAAGGACAGGAACCAGAAACCGCGGCAGACAAGAAAAAGAACCAGACAAAAGCTGGTACAGGGGAGGAAACTGAACCAGACAGATAAGAAGCCAGACAGACAAACGAGAAACAGCACAAGAATGAGAGAGCAAGAAATCAAAGAGAACGCAGAGACACCTGGGACAGAGAACGCAGAGACACCGGGGACAGAGAACGCAGAGACACCGGGGACAGAGAACGCAGAGAGAACGGGGACAGAGAACGCAGAGAGAACTGGGACAGAGAACGCAGAGAGAACGGGGACAGAGAACGCAGAGAGAACGGGGACAGAGAACGCAGAGAGAACGGGGACAGAGAACGCAGAGAGAACGGGGAC